>MNCI01033120.1:452063-471894 GCA_015680685.1 Gnetum montanum
AGGTGACTTTTTTCACTTGGGAAATGAGGCTTTGACCACTTATGAGACATATTTCAACACCAACAGTATAGAATATGTGAGTTTGCCCCTCATGGATTACAATCTTAATATTTAAAATGAAGCTTTACTTCGGGTTTCATGGGGTAAAAGCTACATGGTGCAAATTGGCTATAACATACAAATTTTTGTAGTGTTTTAGTGGCCCCTCTTTATTGGTGTTTGCAAGATTGAATTCAGAGGCACCGACAAAGAATACAAAACACCACTACATATTATAACACTACAATGCATACAGGCCACATGAGATGATAAAACTAGGCTATCTAAGTTACCAAAGTTGCTAGTTCAAGGCTATGGTATGCCATGGTACTAGTTTAAGGCCTCGGTAGCCTATGTTGCTAGTTTAAGGTCATAGTGGATCATGTTACCAGTTTAATATCATAGTGCTACTAAAAGCAAGATTGCTTGTTAATGATTGTCAACTACATGTAGTATGGCTTTAGATAGGAATGATTGATCACACTAGCTAGATCATTCTAATTCATGTCAACTATCCTAAGTGCTCTGTTTGCATGGGCTCTAGTAACAAGGAAGGACCCTTCCCAGTTGGCTACAAATGTATGTTCATAGATGACTTTGTGGACTAGTTCACCCTTGTTGATCTTATGAATGGTCAAGTTATGGAGATGCTACTACTTTTTCCTCTCTTAATAGTGTCTGATGTGAGTAAGCACTTGCATGCATTGTTCCTCCACTGAATTTAGGGTTGCTATTCGTAACTCATTGTTTTGCTCATTATTGATGAAGTTGGTCAAGGATACTCAGAGTGAAGGCACCTACAATTCAAGAGGTAAAACAGCTTTAGAACCATAAAATAAGCTATAAGGTGTTACACTAGTGGTCATGCAGTAGGTTGTTCTATATGCCCATAGTGCATGGACAAGCTACTCATGCCATTTGCACTTGCTATTGTTGAACATCTTCTTGAGTAAATTAATGATGGCCTTGTTTCTTGCTTTTGCTTATCCATTATCTTGAGGGTAATAAGGTGACAATAAAGAATGCTTAATGCTTAGGTTGTGACAAAAATATTTTGTTTCTTGGAAACTAAATTATGGTCCATTATTTGTAACTATAGTCATGGGTATGTCAAAATGAGCTATAGTGTCATCCAAGATAAATTTGCAAACTTTTTTAGTTGTAGTCTTCCTTAGGGAAATAGCCTCAACCCACTTGATAAAGTATTTGGTTGTGGTGATGATGAAGCTATGACCTGTAGAAGACTTGGATGTTATGGGTCAAATGATATCCAACCCCCATTGTTGAAACAACCATGTTATTTAAGTGATATGCAACTTAGTCAATGACACATGTATAAAGTTGCTATATCACTGGCACATGTCACAAAGCTAACCTTCTACAAGCAATCATTTTCCATATGGGGTCAATAGTAGCCTAACTATCTAATCTTAGTGGCCATAGATCTAGGTCCTATATGTCTTCTATAAATGCCCTTATGAACTCCTCTAGGACTATTCTAACTTAAATTTTACCTAAACACTTTGGGAGTATGCCATCATAGGATTTCCAACATAATGTGTTATCACCTATGATGACATACTACTTTTTTTGCTTGCGTATGACATTCTTTTGAGAAATAGTCAGGTCTAATGAGGATTAGTCATGCATAAGGTAAAATTTTATATCATCATACCATAGCTTGGTAGGAGTAGTATGAACAATGACCATAAAACTATCATCAACATTTTACATGATGGGCATAGCACAATCTGTAGTTAATGTGGGAAACTTACTAAACACATCTAACATCACACTGAAGGCTAACATTTTAATTGCATCATCAATGGTGTTCTCATTTCAAGATATGTGTTGGATATTAATGTCTACAAATTATTGTAATAATTACTTCACTAGGTCATAGTAAGGTTATAAATGTTTGGCTTTGTAGGCATAAATTTCAATTACTTGGTTGACCAAAAGTTGTAAATCACCTTTGATCATCAAGTTTCTAATTCCTAGGTCAGTAGCTACCATCATTCCTTTGAGAAAACCCTCATACTTCACTATATTATTGGTATAAGGAAACTTAAAATGATAGGAGAAGAGTCAAATTTCACTAGATGGGAATGTTATGATCGTGGTGGCACTAGCCTCATGGGTAGCTAAAGCTCTATCAAAGTGCATGACCACCTCATAACCCTTGAGCACTTAGCTAATGACTTTAATATGTTCATTAGAAAACTTAGGGTCTATGGCTGCTTGGTCATCAATATTTGAAACTATGAGTTGTATGACTATAGCTTGTCCTTTCATTGAGGATTGAGAGATGTAATAAAGATTGAACTTCATGGTTATGAATTTCCATCAGGCTATATGATTACTTTTGTATATATTAATTATTATGACTCTAAGCATGTTTTCCTTGCAAATGACATTGACTTGGCTTCTGAAGAGGTAGTGTCTCCACTTCTTCAATGAAAATACTAATGCAAGACAATACTTTGCGACTTGAATGTATTGAATCTCATGGGAAACTAATGCATGACTAAGGTAGTATACTAACATCCATTCTCCATCATTGTGTTTTTGATAGAATAGAAATGAAATAGATGTGTCAGAGATGGCAAGGTAGATGTAAAATGATTTACTCTCTTGTAGAGGATAGGCTGTTGGTAGTTGTGCCAACTCTTTCTTAAGGTTTCCAAAGGCCTCTTGGCATTTAGCCATCCACTCATAGTGAAATCCTTTCTTAAGAAATGGTTTCATGGGTTGCAATTTATTCATAAGCCTAGTGATAAACCTACGAATAAATTGTCATATTCCTTGTAGTCCCCAACGTTCCTTAAAATTCATAGGTGCTACTAATCTAGATATGGACTTAACCTTATCAACATCAACATGTATCCCTACTTTAGACACAACAAAGCTGAGTATCTTACTAGTCTTAACACCAAAGACACATTTCTTAGGGATGAGCCTAAGCTCATATTTGAGACATCATTTAACCACAAGGTCTAGGTCATTAGCATGGTCACCAATAACTTTGGACTTAATAGCTATGTCATCTATGTA
The DNA here is from genome assembly GCA_015680685.1 of Gnetum montanum. Lineage (NCBI taxonomy): Eukaryota > Viridiplantae > Streptophyta > Gnetopsida > Gnetales > Gnetaceae > Gnetum > Gnetum montanum. Next base: position 455,157 of record MNCI01033120.1, read on the forward strand.
ATCATTAAGAAAACTTAGCATGTAATCACTAAAAATATAGGTCATGGCTCATTGGTAAGGCCAAAGGGCATTATGGTATAGCAAAATTTATTCCAAGGGATCATGAAAGTCATGCAAAGTTAATGTTCTAGGTTGATCCTAATCTAGTTGTATCTTGAGAATCCATCCATAAAGGACAACAAGGCATGTCTAGCCATAGTATTGATAAGTTGATCAATACTAGGTAAGGGTAAGTGACCCTCAATAGTTGCTTTATTTATGTATTGGAAATTGATGCAAAAATAGATACTTCCATTTTTCCTAGGGACTACTACTATGTTGGACATCCATTCTACATAATTGACAGCCCTAATAAAACCAACTTACTAGAGCTTTGAAATCTCATCAGGAATTGCTAAGGTCAAATTAGGTCTTGCTCACTTTTTTCTTAATTGGTCTAATGTTAGGGACTAGTATATGTTGTATTGGACTAAATATGGGTCTAGGCTTGGCATATCTTCAAATAACCAAGCAAATGCCTTAATGTTTCTTTGTAGGACCTTAGTGATGTGTTGAACCTATTGAGGTTCTAGTGAGAAACTTAGTTTAAGGGCTTTATCCTTAATATTATGTGTTGTGACAGGAACCTCCACTAGAAATTCATCGGTTAATTCACTTGCCTCTAATTCAAGGGTTTTGACTAGGTTTTCATGCCATTCTAGAGGTTTCTTTATTGAGGCTACATGTTCAACAAGACTCTCATGCTTAAGATCTAGGAACTCTGGGTTGATACATGGTTTAACATCATCATGAGGTCTATGTAGACACAAAGGTAAACTAATTTTCTCCTAGGTATTCATAATTTGATCCTACATGTCAACCAAAAGTACATTAAGTGACACTTGGGTAAATATTTATAAATAATGTTAAAATTCTATAAAATTATCTAAATACATGCTATTTTAATGCAAACAAGGTCATTCAAGGCTACCAATAAGGTAAGGGCAAGTTTAAAAAGTACAATAGAGGTCAAAAAAAGTTAAGCAAAGGAAGTGTAAGAAATAAGACTACGAATAGTTGTTAAAGGTCATGGTTTTACTAGCTTTAGGCCTTAATGGACCATGGTCACGTGGTGCCAAATGGTGGTTAGGGTAGGTTAAGCCCCACTATTTGATACTAATCAAAGGGTAAGTAGAGGAAGATGAGGCTATAATAAGGCAAATAAAGGAAATACAAGGCTACATATAGGCTATAAGAAGGTTATCAAGATCAACAATGTAACACAAGACCAAAAACAAGTTGAACCATCATGTAATAAGGCCAAATCAAATAAAACAAGCTACATATGATGAAATTTGGCTAATATAGATAAAAATTGTGTAGGTTTTGCTAGTTTTAGGTCTTAGAGGATCATTATTTAAGGCTACAAGGATGTTAGGTTTTTTTTGAAATTAATCAGGGTTGTTTCTAGGCTATTTGAACATGAAACTTGAGAGTTTTAAAGCTTCTGCACTAGGCCCTCAATGTTTCCATGCTAGCCAGCATGGAAGAAGGGATGCTCAATGTGGAAACCAAGGGAAGTACGTTTTAGGGCATTGAAAAGTTCATAATTGAGGTCCTCGGGCCTTCCCAAAGTAGTGTAAGGTTAGATTTATCAAAATTGGATACTTTGGAGGTTTGTAAAGGTCAAAAAGAAAGTTTTGGAGCCTTCCCCTTCTATTTCCATGCTAGCTAGATTTGAAGAGAGAGGGTTCAATGTGGAGAATCATGGTATTAATCCAAATAGTCTTAAATGAGGTTAAATCAACAACTAGAGCTTGGATCTAGAACTTGTGCATCATTTAGCTTCATTTTTAGGTAGTTTGAGTTGGTTTTATGTGTCAAAACATGTTGAAATGGATTCCTCCTATTCTTCCATGGTAAGCATAGTATTCCTAGCATAGAAGAATGGGAGAACACATATTTCATGATTTTAGGATGGTTTAAGAGTACATCAACCAGGTTTTTGGGCCCCTAGCACTCTAAATAATGATTCTGCAAGTTTCTGGTTGATTTTTGTCATACTTGAAGGATTTTTTAGGGCATCTAAGGTCTTCCCCCTTTGTTTTGATGCTAGGGAAGTTACTTCAATGTGATGGATTGGGGGGAGTAGGTTTTAGAGGTTAAAATAAGGTCAAACAAGTAAAATCTTAAGGCTATGAGGCCCTAGGCTTCTTTGGTGTATATCTTTGGCTTTTAGGAGTGTCATCTTATCACTAACAGTGAAAAAATAGCTTTCCCACTTTGTTTCCAAACTACCCATCATGGAAGGGTCCTTGTCCAAAATGTATGAAGTAATATTACTAGATCTAGGCCAATTTGGATCACAACTAACTATGCATGTAAGCCACCAAAGTTGCTAGGGCTAAGGGCTAGGGTTTCATATCAAAATTTGGTAGTTTTGGGTACTCCCAACTAAATTTTGAGCTTTTTATCCTTTTTCCATGCTAGGGCTAGGGAGAATAGCATGGAAGACTAGAGGGAACCATTTTTTGACCATTTAGTATCAATTTCTTAAGTTTTGAAGGCTCTAGTACCTGCTATAAGGGTTCGAGAGTGCATGAAAGGTCATTTGATGTTGTTATGAGGTGTTTATGGGGGTCCAAACATGCCTCCTAAGTCTTTACATTGGAAAACATGGAGGAGGAGATCCCTAGCATGGAAGAACCATACATCTTAGATTTGGGCTAGTTTTAACTTCAATTAGCTATGCATGTATGTTTCTAGTGTTGCTAGGATTGAGGAATAGGGTTTAGGATCAAGATCAATCAATTTGAAGTTTTGCTAAGTGGTTTTTAAGCTTCCCCCCTTTCTTCCATGCAAGGAATAGTATGCTCAAGATGGTAGACTAGGAGGATCATCTTTTTACCATTTTTTACTATTTCCTAGCATGCTTGTAGGTTTCTAAGTTTTCTAGCATTGACTACTAACACCTAATGTTAAAATTTGGTCATTTCAAAGGTTGGTGAGTGTTTTTTTGGTGTTCCCCACCTTTTTCCACATTGAGGTTTCCATTCTTAGGATGAACAATTGGGGGAAAATGTTTTTTATCTATTCAGGTCAATATTATCAAGTTTGAGGATCTTAAGCTATGCAATTAGGGTTCTAGGACAAATAGAGGGCTTTTCTAGTATTCGTTCAAGGTTTATGAAGCCTATTTTGGAGTTTTCCCAAACTTTTGCCCTTTCTTCCATGGTGGTTAATGTGGAAGAGGTGGCTCCTACTATGGAGGGACCAAGGAACTATGTTTTTTTGCTATTTTTGGAAATTTTGACTATGCATGCATGTCCACAAGGTTGCTAGTGTTGATTATCAATTCCTAAGATAGATATTTGGTCATTTTGAGTGTTGTGAATGGGTTTTGAGGCTTTCTCCCCTCAATTCACATTGGGGCTAGGATGATTTACATGTATGGGATCCTACTTAGCATGGAAAACCAAAGAGAGGCAATTTTTGGTCATTTGAGTTGACTTCTAGATGTTTGGTGGCTTCTAAAAGGATTCGGTTGCTTTCGGAAGTCAAACTGCATGTAGAATTTAACAGTTTTGGATTCTGCTTTTCATCCAAATTGAGAATAGAATGATTAGCATGGATGAGGTCCTCCCTAGCATGGAAGAATCTTATGAGATTGATTTTTATTGATTTTTGACTTTTAGAGAGACTATGAAGGTTCTAGTATTAGGTACAAGGCAATTTGAGGTTGTTTTCTACGATCCTCACTAACTTTTCTAACTTCATCCCTCTAGTTTCCATGGTAGATAGCATGGAAGAGATATCCCCCAACATTTAAGAACCAAAAAGGTTAGATCTAGATCATTTCAACATCCAATCAACCATGCATGCCAAACTTTGGGGTTGTCGATGTCAATGATCAATACTAGGTATCAAGATCTACAAGTTTGGAGACTTCTAAGTGTTGCATGTATTCTTTTCATTTTCTTCCATGCTAAGCATGATGGCCCAAGTGTGGATAAGAAGGGAAATGGTAGTTGTGTGCCATATTTACCTACTTTTGAGGCATTTGAATTCTCTAGAGGGTTCTATCAAGGTCTAGGGTTCATCAGGCTTTGAGAAATGGCTACTAGGTAGTTAATTTAGGTCATTTTTAGCTTCCCTCCACCTATCCACACTAGGGATGAGATGATACATGTGAATGAAGTCTCCCCTAGCATGAAAACACCAAATCCTAAGGTTTCAACCACTTTCAACTAGGTTTGATGAGGTTCCAGGGTTGCTAAGGGTGCTTGGAGAGTTCTAGGTCATGCGAGCCTACTTTGGAGCTTAAACATGGGCTAGATGGATGTTGTTAGGGCAAGTGTGGGGGGTGGGGTGTAAGAATGGATGTTGCCCAGCTTCCATGCTATGCAGTGTTTCCCTTACATGGAAACCTAGGTTATCTAGTTTGTTCATGTCTAACACACTTTTGGAACCATAGAATTGGAAAAAGGTAGGTTTTGCTACTAACAAAGGTAAGAGGGCTATGTTTTAATGTTTTTAAGAAATTGTATGCATGTATCAATGTTGGGTATGCCATCCCTAGCATGGATGCATTGGAGTGAAGGTTGAAATTCTATTTTAAGTGTCCAAAGTGGCTAGAACTTTACATTGATGCAATTTTTAGCTAAGAGGGAAGCCATATGATGGGACCATAATCCAAAAATTGAAAATTTTGAAAAGTGAAGATATTTTTCACCAATCTTAGTGTGGAAGAAAGTTTAACCTCCCTACCTTGCACTTTAGTGCACTTGGACTTATGATGCACTGAATTAGCAACTAGGGTTTAAACGTGGGTGTTTAGGTTTAGATGTAGTTTATATTGTTAAATTTTGTAAGTTTGAGATCAAAATTGTCATTCTACATAGATAGTGCATTGAGGAGAGCTTTGGTAGAGCTTTTTATTGTAGAGAGTACCAATATTTGGCATGGAAGCTTCCCATCTCCCCTACAACTAGTGTTGAACCTTCATCTTTCTCAATTTCAACCATTCCAAGTGTTGAGCCTAACATGGTGCCCAAGCAGCGTGGGTGAAAGAGCCAAAATCCAAAGATTTAGAAGGTATATGAGAAAGCAAGGGATCTATGAAGGGTTCCTAATCATATCTCCATCAAAGCCTCGTCTATTCCCACTTTGAGGTAGGTAGCTCTAACTATTTTTGCTTAGTTTTTTGGTCATTTTATTGCTTTTTATTCCTGTGTGTGAAGTCATTTTTCCATATCTACGCGGATGGAGGAAACAAAATGAAATTATGGGAAAATTCTTCCACTCCCCCCCTACCTTCTATTTTGAGTGAGTCCATATAGATCTATGGTCTTTTCATTATTTTAACCTTAGTAGATTCGGTTTTAAAATTAATCTTGTTTTCATGCTTTTTTCCAAAATTTGGGGGTAAGGCCATTTTTTTCAAATCTAGGTCAATGGATTTGTCAAAATTAAATTCCAATAAAAATTGACCTTCTTATTTTGATGTTTTTTCTAATGGGTATCAATTGTTTTGACTATTTTGACTATTTTTCATGGCTATGTCAAAGTTGGATTTTAGCTTTTTACATGAAAAAAAGCAAGTAGCATTGTCTATTTTTTCTTAAGAAATGGGTTGCATATTTTTAAAATTTTATCTAATGGGGTTTTACCCCTCTATTTGAAATTTGTAATGCCTATTGTCTAATTTTATTTTGCTTTGAAATGATTAAGTTATGGCTATTTTTCTAAGGCCATGTAGTTACTTTTTATGCTACTTTTAGATTTTTATGTGAAATCATGCATTTGTTTCTAAGAAAACAGTAGGGGTTTTGGCTATTTTTTGGTTATTTTTGCATAGGTCTTGGCATCCTCTTTCCATGGGAGGTGGAATCACTCTAATTATACTTAAAATGAATTTTTAATGAATTTTTCATTAACCCTATATCAAAAAGGGATTTGCACCATTTTTAGATTTTTGTCCAAATTGATGAACATTTTCTAAATAAATAGTAAAGATTTTGAATTTTGTTAAGCGTGGATACATAGGATTGATTTAAGCTTTGTAACAATGGTGGAATCACTTTATTTTTAGCTCAAATAAATTTTTTACCAAACCCTACATGAAAGGGGGTTAATGGTGATGGCTACAGTTTTTGCTAATGTTGTCTATACTTCATGTAAAAATAGTTATGTATTTCTAGTTGCAATGGTCATGCCTACAAAGCTTTTTATTTTATGATTTTTTGGCGGTTTTTATGAATTTTTGGCTATGGTTCTGTCAACAAAACAAAACAATGGTTGTAGCACTCTTTCCCTTTTAGGGATGGATGTGATTGATGTGTAGTAAAACTTATTTTTTCAATTTTTTTTAAAAAGAAAAGTAAAGGCTTTTACTATATTTAGTAAGCTTTTTACTATGGAAATATGAGTTTTTAAGATTTTAATGCCTTTTTCTAATTTTAGGCATGGTTTAAACTAAGGCTTATTTTTTTGTTATGAAGTTTTCGCTATAATATTTTGGCTACAAAGTAAAAGGCTATGAAAGGTTAAAATAATGCTTTTTGTGGAATTTCTTAAGAAAAATTGAATAAAAATCTTAGAGTTTTTCATAGGGGCTAATTTCACCCCTAACTAGGATATTTTCTCAACTTGTTAAGAAATTCTAATTGGTCATAATGTTTTTTCTTTGCTTCATGCAATGCTTTCTTGAAGTCCATCTTCATCATTGTGGAGTTGGTGGACATTTTGTGCTACATTGGTCATCCCAAGACCAATACCTCACTTTCCAATATGCCTTTGAGGAAGGCTTCAATATGGTTTCGGCCTAGGGCAAGGGAATTCCTTGCCTACATCTTTCAAAACTTTAGTGGGATGATGTGGTTACACTTGTCTGTAGACGTGGATGGTGCCATAGTGAAGAACCTACTACCTCATGCATCTAATATTATTATTAGGTTTATTACTAATAATCTACCTCCTACAATAGTAGGAGGAACTATAGCTATGATCTATCCACACTACCTTATAGAGATCTAGATGATGCTAGAGTTTAGTTAGTATAATGCTAACAATACTCTAATGGTGGTGTACAAAGCCCACACATTGTTCTAGAACCTAATTGGAATTGTGTATCATCTATAGGGAGAAGCATGGTTATTGTAGTATTTTTATGGCTTTATTAGCTGAACTACATTTCCTAACTTCATTGGCTTTATGAACTTCTCGTAGGTACAAAATCAATGATCAAACCTTGGCAACAGCTCAAACCACTCTAGATGAATTCACCAAGGGCCCCTAAATTAGGACTGTTGTGTATCAACAGTTAAGAGGGTACTTTGATGCATATTCTACAACATTCAACCTTGTATACAAGAAGCAAAATAATGATGGGATGATGCACAATTGGTGAATAGACTCCAATGACTCAATGGATCACACCCTTGTAGTTGGGACCTCTACTTAAATCACACTAAAGAAGAAGAAGAAAGGTAAACATAAAGGCTATAGCTTCCAAAACTCCAAGTGTTCTATTGCTTTGACTAGTTGTTAAACTTGCTTATGTTGATGCTAAACTTTGGTTGTTGCTTTGCAGGACCTTCTACCTTTTCTTATGTCACTATAACAATTTTAGGAGAATGTCATGAGGATATCCTCATCCAAAAGATTGGTGAGGTGATACTAGCACAAGAGTGGCTGAGGGGATATGTGCCTAGGTATGTTCAAGCAAACATCCATCATGAAAATTTGTTTGATGTATTTCTAGCACCTATTCCTTCCATCCCTACTATGGAGATGCTTCACATCATTGACTTCTTCAATGAGAAGGATAGTCATTTTAGCATCATCATTCAAGGTGTGAAGGTTAACATGCATATTGATGAGAACCTATTTTGTACCTTTTTTGGTATCCCCACTAATAGGGAAAAGGTTGCCACTAGAATAGTGAGGGAATCAAGCCATCATGAAGAAGTTTTAAAGTGGCTTGTTGCCAACATGGGCCACTCCAAAATTTCAATGAATGGCTTCATGAATCCTGATGTAAAGAAATAATATTCTTTGTTCAAGTCTTGTGCATTTCCAAAACTATTATTGGAAAAGAAGGTGATTGACACTAGGTAAGGTTGGACCTTTAAAGAGGTCTTGATTGATGGCACTAGTTTTAACTAGGTAGTTTCTTTAGCTACTTGGCTTTAGGAGGAGATCCTTAGACTCCACATGAATACCTTTACAATAATCCACATGCATTTTGCATTTTTTGTAGGATATTTGAAGAGGTTTATAGAGTTTTTGGTGGTGTATAGGAATGGACTATGGATTTCCCAAGACCCAAGCCAACTTCTTAGGCCTTGGATAAAACACTTTTATCCAACAATGTAGGCCTAGAACCCATCAAAGGGGATGGATGATTTGTTATCCATTACCAACAAGAATCTTGGTATTATGCAATGTAAATCCCATGATAGTATGGATGATGAAAAACCTCTTGCTTTTCCAATGAGTATCCATGAGGCCAAACAACAATATATGAAGGCTAAAGGGGTTGCCAGGGAGAAACTTAAGAGGCCCATGACAGAGGTACCATCAACATCAAACCAACTTGGCTTGAAACAGCTTAAATTTAAGTTTAAGTCATTATAGTAGGTAGTCACAAATATGTTTTACCCATGTTTGGCTACTTTGTTTTTTAAAGTTTATGGCTATGTCATGGTTTCATGTGTTAACTAATTTTCTTTATGCTATGATTGCAACTAAGTATCAAGTGCTAGTAGCCTAATCTACCATAGAGGAAGAACAAAGGCATGTAGAAGAGCCACTCCTAAAGCAACCTAAGGCTAAGGGATTTGTCAATGTAGTTATAGATGATATAGACACCTTTTTCGGTGAGGTGGTGTTGGGTATGTCCCCCATCATCATTCTAGAGGAAGAGGGGGAAGAGCTAGGTATGCACATACCTTCATGCTTTCGTTATATCATATCGTTTAAGTTTTGTTTTCATCCTAACCATTCAATAGTTGTAATGCTTGTAGTAGTTCCTGAGCCACAAGTGCAAGTGCCTATCCCTAAGTTTCATGTGAAACCATGAATAGAGACTCTAGACAAGGCATAGTTTATCCACAAGATGACTAAGGACATCATCAACTAGTTACAACAAGTTGCAGTTGAGATAGATAAGAACTTTGTTTTATCTGTCTTTGTTATTTGGCTATGTATGTGTCATAGCTATCTTAGAGCCTGCATTATGCTTATGATTGTATTTCATGCTTGCGTAGTACCTTCTGTTGAGTGGAAACCCAATAAAGACATGGCTATTAACTCCTTGCCTAACCTTTCCTCTGATGTACCTAGTGTACCCTTGAAGCTATATGAGACTACTAGTGATCTAGAAATGTTGTGTGCCAAAGCTCCATGGAAGCTAGAGAGGTCCAACGAATCCCTATGGGAAGAAGTTATGACCTTAAGGGAGAAGACTCAGCAATAGGAGGAGATGATTAGAAATCTCCAAGATTGCAAAGACTTTGTGTAGGCCAAAGTGACTAACTAAGGGCAATTGTAGATCAAGGAGATCATGTGGACCCACTTGTGGCATACCATTCAAGACAAAGTGGCACTCTCATGTGAGATAGTGGAACAATAGATGCAAATGGACCTCATCTCCCAAAAGGTTGAGGATTAGAAAGATCATTATGCTTGGGTTCTAGAATGGAATAAGACATAAAAGGTCCACAAGAAATAGTAAAAAGTAGATTGTGGGGCCTACCTCAAGTAGCTTAAGGAGGAGTTAATTGAACAGTGAAAGAGAGAGTTATTCATCTAAGGGATCTAGATAGAAAGTGCTTATTATTGTTTTGAGAATACTTTAATGATAGAGCATTCCCCTACTCCTTGGATTATCACTATTGCAAGTGAGTCTTCTACAACTGCTATTACCCAAGAGCCACCTACTTGGACCATGATAGATAGGTTTCGTATCCTTTCTAGTGTTGATCTTGGGAATGTTGACTAGGTCAACATGATGGAGGACCAGATCCTTCATTATTTGGAGGAAGGCCTTCCACATCTACCCCTAGAATTTATGGAGATGGATTCCCCATAGATTTGATACATTTAATATTTTAGTTTTAGTTTTTGTTTATGGTTTTGGCTATGGATTAGTAACTGGCTATGTGTTGTTATATTTTAGGCCTTAGGAAACATTAGCGACCCCAACGGTGAGGATGGAAATGGCCCATCACTTCCTCCTTCGAATGTCCTTCAGTAGCCTCCATCAACTTAGTCTAGCATGTTGGCTATATATTTTTATTTTCATGTTGATGACTATGATTAGCCAAGACTATGGTTGTTATTATTTTTTGATATTTTTTCCACACAGTGTGTCCATGACTATGTATGTTATGAACATTTTAAATTTAAATTTAAAATTTTGGTTATCTATATTGTTATAGTAAGCATTGTAAATATAATAAAAGAGATGTTTGCTAGTTTTAGGCCATATCAAGCATAAGTTGTGTTGTTTTGCTAGTTTAAGGCTATGGCAGGCCATGATGCATTATGGTTACTTTGCTAGTTTAAGATCATTGTGGTCCATGTTACCAATTTAAAGTCTTAGAAGACTAGTGATGCCAGTTTAAGGCCATGGTTGGCCATGTTGCCAATTTAAGGCCATAGTAGGTTGATGATGAATATATATTTATAAGTATTTTTAATGCTTATAATATGAGTAAATGTAAAGAAAGATTGTAATAAATAAGTAAAAAGGTAAATGAAATTATAAACTTAGGCTACATTCATAGGCTATGTGCATAAATAGTAAAACAAAAATTCATAAAAAGGTATAACAAATTGAAAAAGAAAGGATAGGCTATATGGCTATTAGTGCATTTGGTTATAAGGTCATGGGACGGAAAGATTAAGGTGCACTTCACTTATGCAGATTTTCCCAATTCTTTGAAAGATTAGGGAATGAGTAAGGTCTAATCTACACAACCTTATAGTCACCATCATCTTCACTAATGATGTTAAGGGGGATTTCATCCCATAATGCATCTCATTGCCTATCATTGGGAGCTTCTTCTTGAAGCTCCACTTTAGACCCATGCTCCATGTTCACATTGTTGATGGCTAGGGGAATCATGCTATCACCATGAATGATGACTTTACCTTATTCATAAGAAAGGTGGATTTCTTGATGGATGGGAGAGAAGATAGCTTGTAATTGAGCTAACCAAGGTCTTCATAGGATAAGGTTGAACCTTGGCATCTCTTCTACCACTAAGAAATTGGTAGTTATGGAGAATTAGTCCCCTACCACAAAATCCAAGGAGATAGACCCCTTGATAACAACCCTTGATCCATTGAAGGACTTAAGAGCTACAGTGGTTGTAGGCTATACCTATGTACTTAAGCCTAAGCACTTAACAATGGTGCATTGAATGATGTTAGTTGTGGCCCTATCATCAACATGCACTTAATGCACTTTAATTTACCCTCCATGTATGCTTATGAACAAAGGAGCCTTGATCACTTTGCCATCTTGGGAAATAACCTTGATTTCGCTATTGTGAAATACTAAGTATGTCAACTTATTTTCCTTTGGTGAGGGAGGAACCATCACTGCATAGACAGATTCCTTATTAGCAAGGATGTTCTCACTAATGTGAATGGAACTCAACATTATGACTAGCACCTCACAATGTGTGGAAAAAGTCATGATCAATTCGTATATACTTTGAGTTGTATTCTTCTACTTGAGAGATTACCTAGCTTAATCTATTACACTGAAGAAGTGTTTATCATTGGCCATGTGCTTATTACCTCATTTGTGCTTTACTTTCTCCATGCACTCCCAAATATGAACTTTAGCTTTAGGTTGTACTTTTTGGGGCTTTTTGTCATTCTTCTAGTTATGAGTTTTAGGATCCCCCTGTGGCCTATGGATTGAAGTGGGTTGAGTAGAGGAGGTTATGAGTATAGCCAGGATGGGAGTGGGCTTTGATGGGCCCACTTCCTTTCATGACTTCATCTACTTGTCACCATTGTTGCTAGGCTTTTACTGATGCTTCTTCCTTTGCTTAGTTAAGGTCTTTTGGTTGCCAGTCATTAGTTGACAAGAAGAGACAATAGCATTATCCATTAGAGGGGGTTGTTATGCAATTGGTTGGGCTATGGCTAGTTGGGTCATGTTAGGCTAGGGCACCCTAATGACAAAAAATTTCCTTGGAGGTGGTTGTGATGGTACTCTTATGGAAAAGGGGGATCTTAAGTTGGTGGAAGCCGATGAAGGCCCCCCCCCCCCCCCCCCCCCCCCCCCCCTAGTCATAAGGAGGTACTTGGATCAAAAATGGTTTTCTTAAGGATCTCCAATCATCATCAATGTTGAATGATGAAATAACATAAGGGTTATCATTAGCATTTAATGTATCTTTTTACACCTTCATTAATTTATTTTGTGGCTAGACTAGGTTGGAAGCATCTAAGACTAGCTCCCCACTATCTAGCATCCTCTATAGTTCATCCTTCAGTGTAATGTAGAAGTTTGTGTCATGATTAGGCAGTTGGTGATCATGGAAAAAGTAGTCTAATTTGAAGTATCTAGGAAGATATAGGTCATCCTTTGTTACTCAAGAGTGATCTTTGGCTATTTTGCATAGCTACTTATTCTTTTATTGAGTGGCTTGAGTCATTTTTTTTTATTTCATGCACACATTCTTCAATAGTTGGTCTAACAACTCTCATGGCTTTAGACGTAAGGCTATGTACTTATTATGGTCTTTCTACTCAAAATTTGGCATCTTTATAGTAGATGCATTGGTCCTATAAGTTGATGATTAGATATTACGATCATTAGTGGGGGCCTTGGGAGGATTGGCCCTTGGCCCCTAGTTCATGATCTTTACTTCCTTGTCCATATTTGCTATGGCCATGTTGTTGTGTTTTTTTCTTCTCCTTGTCTCTTTGCGTATGTTGATTTTTATATGCTTTGTAGGCCAAATCATGACTGGCCTCCACAACATCCCTAATATTCTTGGTTTGGGAGAATGCCTAGCTAAGGGAACATGGATCGAGGTAGTAAAGTTTTAACTTGATAAAGTCATTAATGACTTCCTTAAATATAGCCAAAAGGTATGCTTCAGCTATAGGCTTTGGTATTCCATTTAGTAGTTCATTCCACCTTTGGATGAAATTCTATACAGGTTCTAGGCATCCTTCCTTGATCCTTATATGTTGATTAAGCATGGTGTTGGGCTTTAGGTTATACTTGAAGTGGTTAAAAAATTGGGCTGCCATGTCCTGTAGAGAAGATATGGACCCTCTAGGTAATGTGTAGTACCAATCAAGTTCTTTTCTAGTCAAAGACATGGCAAAAAACCTTATGATGGTATGAGGCCATGGTTGCAAGAGTAAGCACATGGATTAGAAGGTAATAAGGTAAACATTGGGATCACCTTCTTCATTATACTTACTAAATTAAGGAATATGGACCGTAGGAGGAAGTGTCAAAGGTTGGACCATAGGACTGATGGGATCATCCTTGTAAAAGTCCATGATCTTGACAATTTATGAAGAAGAGGCTTTAAGCCTCTTTAACTCCTTTACCAAGTCTTGGATCAATTTTAAAGCTTGATCTAGGCCCTATGGTGGCCCTACTAGCTATGGGGCTTGCACATATGGTTGTGGCATCTATTGTAAGGCTTATGGCCTTACTATGAGTTGCAAAATAGAAGGAATAGGTTGCATTATGATTGTAGCTTATGGGCTAAATAAAGAAAAGGATGTTTGTGTTAGTACTTGAGGCACAAATGAAATAAAGGGGGTGTGTAACCCTTGAGTTGCTTAGGGCCCCATGGTGGACTCCACACAAGTGGTTAGTGGGTTTTTAGCATTGAAAACCATCATTGATGGTTCTGTAGATTGAGGGTGTATACCAAATGACATTGAGAAGTTAGAGGTTGTTGGTTGTGGCATTAGTTGAGTTTGATGGATCACTCTCATCAGTGTGGGACTAGGCATAGTAGGGTTGGAGAAAATGAAAGTGTTAAAGGAAGGCATGGTGACATTCGAGGAAATTTGTTAGAATAATCCTCCCAAGATGTTTTTGGGTTCAAATTCTACCCTAAACTCATCCTCCTTCTCTTGTTGTGCTCTAAGCTATGCTTTTCATCTTCCTCCTCCATTGTAGTTAATTGAGCTAGGATATTGGCATAGATATCATTTAGGGGTATTTGATCATACAAAGAGGGAATATACTCTTTCCTATCGAGATGTATGAGTTCAAATTCCCTTTTTGCCTCTACTTCCATATGTGGAATTAGGAGGCTAGCCTACATTTTGGTAGAAATGTAATAGTAATAGTGCTCATCGATAGATGTAAACTTAATACTTTCACCTAATACCATTAAATATCACCTACACTCAATGATAGTAGGGTTTTTTGGGTCATAGACCCTCATTGCTTATTGGTTAGAACCTTCACCAGTGAGGGTGAAGGACAACTTGGTGGACCATGAGAAAGAAATGGTTATTTTGCTAAAAATGGCTTAAAATAGGCTATAGATGATAAAAAAAGAGTAAATTCTAGTGAATATAATTCAAAAGCATTTACAATGAGGAAAAAAAGGCTAAAAATGAAGTACTTACTATAATTAGTAAGTAGTGGATAAGGGGGGTTTACCTCTTTACCAAAAATGAAAAGCTAGGAAAGTTGGTAAGTAGCCTCACCTATGCTAGCCTCCTAAATACCTCTATTTTTGGTATGATAGGGAAGGAAAGAACAAGGGTGAGATGATGGGAATCTCACACCTCTTAATCCAACGTTGATGAAGGGGGAAGGCTGAAAATTATAGATGTAAAAATGACTTAAACAGGTTATAAATGGCCAAAATAAAGGAAAATCTCAATGAGTGGAATATAGAAATGATCAAAGAAAGTAAAAATAGCTAAAAATGAAATAATTTCTATAGTTAATAAGAGGGTGGTGTAATGGGGATTTATCCCTTTACCAAAAATAGAAAGCTAGGAAAGTTAGTGTTAAGCCTCATCCACATTGGCCTCCCAACTACCTATACGCTAGGTATGATAAGGGGGGAATGATGAGGGGGGAAAGGCTAAAAACCAAAGAGGAAAGTTGTTATTTTTCCACTAAAATTGGTTTTAATAGGCTACCAATTTTGTTAGCTTGAAAAGATTTTAGAAAAGACACATTTTGAAAGTTTGATGGCTTGTAGAAGTATTGAATCATCTAGTTTAGAAACCTAAAAAAATAAATTGGTAGCAAAAATGAAAAGAATGGAAAGATATCAATGTTTTATTGGGCTAAAAAATTCACAACAAGTGTTATGAAAATCCATCGCCCAACCACCTACAACTTTCACGCCATAGTTTTGGTCACAAGGGGGAAGGGGCAACATTGATCTTTTGGAGTTTTGGGTGGGATGTCAGCATTGGCCTTGTAATTCATAGCAAGTATTGTGAAAATAGTGAAAACCCAAACACTTACAACTTCTACACTAGGTTTTAATTATAGGGGTGATGGGTTAAAACATTGGTTTTTGAAGGTTTCAAAGGTTTTAATGTCAAAATTGTCATTTTTTGCAACAAAAGACAATGTTGGCAATAGGGCAAACTAATTTAGATATAGAAATTGGATGGAGGCCCTCCTTCTAGTGCTAAGAAAATTTTTATAATAAAAAAATGAATTTCTAGAAAATTAATAGATCCAGTGTAGTAGCCTCAATCCTACATCCCTAGGGTCTTCAAAAAAAATGGGATTCAAGGTGCCCTAGCTAGTCTTGCAAATCAACCCGGGACTTTGGGGCTTTGGAAAAATAAGTAATAATAATAGAATGCTAAAAATAATAACAAATTTGAAGAATGCACAAAAAATAAAAAAATATATTTTGCACACAAAACCCAAAGCTTAAAACTTTATTGAGAAAGAATAAAGAATAAGTTAGAGAAATGTTTACAAATGGTGCCTGAGTGAGCAGTAGGAGGCTCACTTGGATGGGGGTTTAGGGTCTATTGAAGTAGATGTAGTCAACTTCACGAGCCGAATGTCTTGCCACTCTCAAAGTTATTGAACCTCCTATGTTGCTACTCTAGACTTGCAATGTTGGTTATGATTGGGGTTAAAAAGTATAAAGAATCCAAGTTTCCCAAGTGCTTTACACTAGGAGTTGGCAATTCCAAGAGTGCAGTGTGGAGCTTGAAAATTCAAAAATCCCAAAGGGGGTTACAGAGTCACAAGGTCATAAGGTTTCCATGATGGGTTTAAGAGAATACAATTGTGGGAACTTGCAACAAGTCTTAAGTACTTGAAAATGTCAAAGTATAGAACTATGAACAAAACAAATTGCTTAACCGTGGAGAAATTGTGGAACCAAACTGTTGAATCAAAAGTCCTAAACTTTTAAATGGAGTTTGAGGCTAGTTTCTATAGATTTTTGGCCATGAATGGAACTATAAAAGTTCTTTAATTTGGCTACATAATAGTGCAAAATGGTTATAATTTTGCTGCAAATTTTTGCCTCGTTCAAGTGAGATGGTGCCCAAATTTGGGGGCTTACCATATATAGTAAGTGCCTTCCCCCTGTGGTGATTCCATTTCCTATAAATAGTAATTGGTGCATAGATTCTATGTTGGAGATGAATCTTCCATGTTGAGCCTTCTACCATCCTTTTTGAAGTAGTTGGTTAATGTTGGAGTGCATGGAGTATTGAAATTTGGCTTTTGTGGCTTCCATGCTAAGGGGATTTAGTTTTA
>MNCI01033120.1:472121-494704 GCA_015680685.1 Gnetum montanum
GGGGTGGGAGGTGGGGTAGGAGGATTTTATAAGCTAAGGAAAAACCCCCCACTCATCCATGCTAGGGGTAGGTGAGATTTACCTCCTTGTAAGTGCTTGCAGCGTAGAAAAATATAGACCCCTCATAAAACCTATCAAACAATCATTTTTGGCATTCCAAAATGTATTTTTGGCCCTCCCAAGCCCAAATATAGACACTAGTAACTTTTTCCACTTGGGGAATGAGGCTTTGACCACTTATAAGGCATATTTTACCACCAACAGTATGGAGTATGTGAGATTACCCCTGATGAATTACAATCTTCACATTTAAAATGAAGCTTTACTTCAGGTTTCATGGGGTGAAAGCTACATGGTGAAAATTGGCTATAACATGCAAATTTTTGTGGTGTTCCACTAACCTACTAAGATTTGATTATATCTTGAATATCCATCTAAAAAGGAATACATTTGCACACCATTCACGATTTGCAAAAGTTCTTCCATAAGGGGAAGTGGGTAATTATCCTTAATGTAATAAGTATTAACGTTATAGAAATTAATACATAACCGTAATTCACCTATTTATTTTCTAATAGGAACTAAATTTGATATCCAACTTGAATGTCTCACATGATAAATAATTTTAGATTCTAAACATTTATCAATTTCTACTTTCATCAAAGTTTCAATTTTGGGGTCAATAGGTCTAAGATTTTGTCTAAATGGATTTATTTTAGGTTTAAGAGGTATAGTGTGTGTCATAATGAGAGGATTAAATGTTTTAAGATCCTCATATGTCCAAGCTAAAACATGATTAAATTCATATAATAATTTAATCCAGTTTATTTTCACCTGCATGTAAGTAGGCTCCTATTTTAATAGGGTAGTATTATCCTTTCTTTTGAATTTGAATTGTCTCTATTTTAGCTAACATTTACCAATTAGTATTCTTAGATATTTCTTTAGTTTTGGTATGTAGGTCATCAAGTATACCTTCTCTAATTGCTATTTTAGGAGAAATTGTATTTAAAAATATGACATCATTGGTTATATCTTCTTAAGAAATATTCAAACATTGATCACTAAATCTATGCTTGGAAAATAAAAATTCATAAATGTGATTATCATCATCAACAACTTGGAAAATAGATATTATTTGGAATAGAATAAGACTTAAAATTTTCAGTAATAAATTTAGAAACCCAAACATTGTTTCTAAAAATGACATCTAAAGTAGTGGTCATTTGAGCTAATGCATCAGAAACATAATTTTCCTCTTTAGGAACATGTTCAATAGATATGTGATCAAATTCCTTAAAAAGTTAAAGGATGTAAGCTTTATACACTTTCATGGTAGCATTTTTATCATAAAAAATTCCATTAACTTGATTTACTATTAGTGTAGAGTCACTGTAACTTTTGAGTTTAGATAAGTTATAATATTGAGCTAGCTTGATTCCATGTATAAATGCTTTGCACTTGACCATGTTGTTAGTCATAGGTTGTGTGAAATTGATGGCTTTAAGGATAGGGGCTTCACCAAGAGGTATGGGCATTATTTTGACTCCACATCCTTTCTTAGAAGAGGCACCATTCACCCTTAATATCCAAGTGTTTGGACTAGTATATTCTAAAAAATTAACCCTTTGATCAATGTAATAATGATCATCATCAAAATTTAGCTCACCTTCTAATGCTTCAATGATTAGAACCTCATTTATATCTTTGTCCTTTCCTAATGGTTGTGGATCACCAAAAAGAAATTTTTTTCCATCATGTTGATGATAAGGCAAGATATCTTCATAAATTTCTTCACATTTTGTAAAAGCTTGATAATATTTGGTGCAATATGTATAAGCAAAAAGAATTATTTCTAAAATTTCACTCACATCGTCATTCATAATATATTTAACAAGTCCAAGTTCAATAACTCTAATAAAAAGATTAGTATTTTGATTTTCCAAAGATTGATTTTGTTGATTAAAAGTTGTTACTACATGTTTATAAAAAGTTTGCTTCAGATAACAGCATATTCAGATTTTTCTTTAACGGGAATTAAGAACTCTAAAAAATATGATCTAAAGAAGCCTACAAACTAAGCTCTGAATATCCTAGATAGAAGCACACCACAAGTTAGTGACATCCCAACTACTAAAATATTTGTATAACATGTGAAAGTAGGGTATTATTTAAGTTACACTTTCATTTATTTTAATGATCCTACATTAAGTATGTTAGATCCTTCAAGTTGTATCACACTTTTTGCTTGTGGTAGCATTTGTACTTTTAACATTTTACACACTTTTAATGGCATGACACTAATAGTTGTGCTAGAATTCGTTAAGTAGTTGTGAACATTCTTAACTAAAATAATCATGCTTATTAAGAAAGGTTGTTGATTTTTCTTGATCAACATGAAATTGCTTGAGTTTTGTATTGATAGAATATTAGGACTTTCCATAAAATGAACTTTTTTTCAATTATCAAATATTTTTACTTATTGGTTTCAGGTGTATGAACTACCTTTTGGATCATATCTTTCATTTCATTAAAATATAAGTGATCATACATCAAAATGTTGGCTTTAACTCTTTTCAAATCCTCAACCAAATCATAAGCTTTATGTTCATCTTTGACTTCATGTTTAGGTGGAGTTCTTGTAAGTATAGAAGGTGAGTTTGATTATTGTTGAATATTTACTTGGGATGATCCCATTTGGTTACTTGTGTTATTTTGAATAAGAACTCTTTTGCTTGGAGGAGTATTATTCTTAGTTTGTTGTTGAGTTGTGTTCATAATGTCACAAAGTCTACAGTAGTAAGTGTTATGTGGGTTGGGATCACTTACCATGACTTACTCACATGAGGTGACTTCCTCATTTTCTCTTTCATCAGGTATGTTAAGGACTATAATTAGGGCTTTTTTATTTTGTTGTTTTTGGGCATTGTCCCCATATAACACTAAAAATTAAGAACAACTTTTCTCAGAATATTACCTAGTATTATGAAGACAACAATAATCATCATTGATTGATGTGTTTGTTTTCTCAAATTGTATAGGAACCTTTGTATTATTTTACTTTAGTTCAACTACATTATTTGAAAGTTTTTGAAGAGAAGTTAATATTTGGATCATTTGATTTTCTATTTAATTAGTATATCCATTGGGATTAGATATTTCATTTGGGTGTATGATGGATTGGATTAAAGCTTTTGATTGATCATCATTCAAAATAGTATTTAATGATAAAAATGAACAAGATATAGGACTTTGAAAATGATTGTTTGTAGGTTGAGACATTTGGAGGGCAGTAGGGATTTGAAGCATAATATTGTTCATTTGGAAAGTTTGTGATGGTAAGGGACTAGATTGCATACAATTGCTAATACTCATCATTTCAAATTGAGTTTGAATGATATTCTTCAAGGTAATTTGTTTTGGCTCAACATCTTTAGCCATTGCTTTTTGTAGTTCTATTATGTTGCGATCAGATTTGATGGCATAGGTAAATAAAGGGTTAATGATGAAGAGGTAAAAATTGAGAATACCATCCAATTGCAGACACATCTCATTTGGCACATAAGCTAATTGATGAAGAAATCTCAAATTATAATCACGAATGTTTTCCCTATATAGTTTTCTAAGACTTGTAAAATTATTTGAGGCTAGGGTAGGACTAGTGAACTTATCAAATTGGAGTAGAAACTTATTCTTAAAGTCTAGCAACGAATAAATAAAGCATTGAAAAGTATTAAAAACCACTAGGTAGCTTTACTTCTAAAAGTAGTCACAAAGACTCTACATGCTATGTCATTTTCAATAATATTGTAAATCCCTAGCAAGGTTTTGAAGCATTATATATGTTGTCGTGCATCACTATTGGAAGATATAGGATAAAAGAAAAAATTAATGTTTTGTAGAGGCTTTGGAATGTTCTGATAGTTTGTGAAATTAAAGGGATTGCTAACTGGAGGAGCTAAAGGTCGATTGGTTGCCATCCTAATTTAAATCCTTATTTGGATAGAGTTTGGAAAAACTGAAACTCGTTGTCTCTTTAAGGTAAAATGAGGAGAAATTGGTTGGTTACAAGTAGGGGTAAGATCATTGACTCATAAATTAAAAAGATCAAGTAATGTAAATTCTAGTAAACTATAAAAATTAAAGAAAATAAGGAATATTTATATATTATTTTTTTTAAATAAGAAAAAAACTAAAATTATAATATATATATAGACACACATGTGTACGTATATAATTTAAAAGAAAAACAGTAAATGAAAAATTTTATAAAAGTAAACTTTAAAATAAAATGATGTTATTAATAAACACCACCTTACCAAAGTTAGATTAACATATGGGCTACCAACATAAAAACTAGAAAACAAAAACAAGAAAGCGAAGGTTTAGGAATCTATAAAGTAAACTTAAATAGGATAATAGAAATTGGAATATAGACAAGAATCCAAAAATAAGAAAATAGAAACGGCTAATAGAAATAGGACAATAAAGGTTTAGGTAACCTAAAAGTAAATAGAAACTAAACAAAAACTAAAAGTAGACAACTGACAATAGAAACAAGAAACCAAAAAGCTAATGTTTGGGAAACACAAATTGTCCTCCTTCTAGTGCCAAAAAGAAAGGTGTTGATGTGTAAATATGGGTCACACAGTGACACTCTTGGAAAACTCATTTTAAGAGACTATTACCTAAGGTGTCTCTCGTATGGGTATGCAAACCTTGAAATAGTCTCAATTAGTGAGGGCAACGTAGTGTTTTGACAGACACTTTTAAAAGAGCAGAGTTTAGAAAAAGCATGTGATGAATTTTCAAATTAAACTTAGTGGCTGAATGATAATAATAATTTATCACTAATGCAATGTATAGGATTTCTAAGAATGAACCTAAGATCATTCACAAAATAAACTTTAGGAAATAAATTAACTTGGCAAGGAATATTAAATAAAAGTAACTATGCATAAAATAAGCTCTAAAACTGAGCATATAAAATAATCATTAACCAAAAGAGAAAATAACATAAACTTTTAGCACAAGCAAAGGGCTTTGTAATTAAACAATTTTCCTTGACTTCATTTGACTAAGTTCATAATAAAGACAGAAGCTTACATACAAAATAACCAGCAACTTAAAATAAAATAATTGAAATTTTCAATATAGGCTTTGTATTTAAAATCACATCTCTTGACTGCATATGAATAAGCAGACAACAAAGACTAGAGCTCACAGCTCTTGGAATAATAAAAAGAAAGAAGTTGGAACAAAAATCTTAGCTCAATATAGAGCCCTAGATCTTGTTGGCAAAACGGATAGCCTCTTGCATAAGCTTGTTTGCCCGTGCCTCTAGGAGGCACACCTCCTCCAACAAATCTGTGCCCTTCCTAAGATCATTTCAATGCCCTTAGAACTCCTTGGTTCTGATAGTGCCCTTCCTACTCAGATCATTTCAAAGCCCTTAGAACTCCTTCTTTCTGATAGCACCTAGAAATTGGTCCAATAATAAATGCAGAGAAAAGGATTCCCCGAGATCCTCCCCCTCCCTCGAAATTCTTCTTCTGCTGGAGATCAGGCTTCGAAAGATTGATGATGGTGAAGATCAAGTTAGGAAGTTCACAAAAACTTTTGATGCCATGGCTACTGTGTGGCTGCCACCGCACCTGGTACTGCATACTGCTCTTGAATGCTCATGCTGGAATGCACCTGAAAATGCTGAGGGCAACGTGAACATCATCATGCACATACCTATTATGGTTCAAAAAGCGCAGTTCGCAAAAGCACTGTAGGAGTCGTCAACATGCCCACAAACTGCTGGGCCACACTAGAAACCGTAGTGGCGGCTTGATTGGGAGGGAACCACATTATCAAGGAAAGTTGCCTGTCAAAACTCTGGCTATGAGTGGACCCGCCATTTCATGTGCCTTATACTGCCTGCGTCAGATGATAATACGGTCCTATCGCTGGGTCCAGCTGTTGAGATCTGTTGTGCTTTCTTCAAGGTCGTTATGCTTGCGTGATTCTCGCCTTGAAATGCCATTTTCTCCTTCATGCTGCTCTGTACCATGGCATGCAAGGTTACTGTAGCAAGAATCTCGATCTAAACAAACACTGAGCTCTGCATGCTGCCAATCTCATTAAAAACACAAGAGGCAGAATAAAGATTCTCTTGGAGTTTCTCATTATTGGAATAAAACATAAGACAAGTTTCTCAGGCCTACGCGAAAGATTTGGAATTTCCATTTTAGCCGTTCCTAACACTATGCTCACCGTTTGCAGGGCAGTTATTGAGAAGTTAATGGTAGGCGTCAGAGGTAGGACTAACTTGCATGAATAGTTGCCGCTGTGTTTTTAGGAGATTCTCAATTCAAAAGCTTCATTAACGGTGATAGAATGGCTGGCAGGTTGTGCATTGTCAGCAATAGAAGTTTTGGGTATTATTTATTTTTAGTCTCTTATGATTTGGATGGAGAGGGTATAATTTGTAAGTCATCTTTAGAATGAATTAGTCTTCCAACCTGTTGTTTTTTTTTTTTCAAGGCTGTCTGGATTACTTTCTTCAAATCAGGTTTACTACATCTGTTGTGAGCCTTTCCTCTTCATAGCAGCCCTGTGGGAGAAACCATAACCCTAAGTTGTTTGTTTCTGTTAACTTCATTTGCCATGCCACCACCAATATTTGACATTTGAAACAGTGTGAAATGCATAGAATAAAAACTTTTGATATAGAAAATCGATCGCACTTGTTAATGGTAATAAGGATAAGCACAAAAAAAAAGTCACGGTGTAAATTCAAATATTATATGAACTTAGAAGCATCTCAATAGAGGTTTACACATCAAGTTGTAATTCTAGGGATCATTAACTCTACAACTCTATATCTAACCTTGCAACTAATTTAAAGTGGAATTGTTATGTTATTACTGGCACTATGCCCAGCATGGGTGAGGTTGGCCTTAACACTTAGCCACCAAATTACAGATTGCATGCAAGTGCAAGGACCATAAAGGGGAAACAAAAACAACATGAAACAAGAAATGCAAACTTGAAAGTAAACTATAATGTTCTAAACATGATCAAAACAACCAAATAATCGAAAGAGACACCAGCATAGGCCATCCAAAGAACCATTAAAAACTCAATATATAATTTATTGTTATTTTAACTAAGATATATATATATATATAGTTAACCTCTCTCAATATTGTCACAAGGTAACAATAAGAGTATGTAGACTTTTTGGAGCATGAGACTTCAACAGAACTTAATGAGGAGGACAAGGTAAAGCTCATATTAGATCATAGTAAGTCACAACTTTCAGATTTTTCCTTGAGTCTTTTTGTTTTGAAAAACGTAAATTTAAAAGGGGAAACAGAGGTTAGGGTGAAGATTTCGGCCGAACCCTATCACATTCAAGAACTTATCACACTGCCAACGAACATGATCCTCATTTTTTTGTTTTTTTTTTCTTTAAGGAAACTTTGCTTATGGTGTACTTCATTCTTGAGGTAGGAAATCCAACACAAACCTGGCAGATTAGCTACACTACCAAAGAGTACGGTCCTTTTGGAAACTTTGCCCATGGTGCAATTCAACCCTCATGTATGTGCCTTTGATTGGTGGCATCATATCAGGTCTCCTGGGTNCAAATAAACAGAAACCTTGGAATCAATTGGAAAGGGTTATAGTATTTATAAAATATAAAGCGGATTTTATAGCATTATATAATAGTAATAGTAAATTATATTATACCTACCTTATTTTCCAATGGTGTTAAGATGACCGAATATATAGTAACTCAAATGACAAATGATTATTAAAATCATATGAAGAATACCATAATCAAAACGCTAAGAAAGAAATGATGAAAATGGAAGCAAAATATGGAAACACAACAATATATATATGAAATGTAAAGAAAAAGGAGAAGAAAACATGCAACTAAGAATCTACCAGATGCCCACGTGATGTACCTAAGTAGAAATGTTTCAAATCAAATGCATTAAAATTCCTATTCAACTTATATCCTTGCAAATCAGCAATCTTAAACACATAGGAGAAAACTTAGTTTAATGGCTAATTTGACCAGAAGCTCTATCCCTCTTAAGGACTAGATCACCTACTTGAAAATTTTTAGCTAGATGTTTTTTATCGAACCATCTCTTGACAATTTGTTGATGCTTAAGATTATGAAAATCAAGACCTACACTTATCTTAATTGATCGTTTTCTATAAAATCTTTCGTTAAAATAAGTTTCAATGATAGGTCTAGGTTTTGGTGGGTCATCAGATATAGCTTTTCTAGGAGAATGTTCCATGGATGTGTTGTTAAAATTTAGCACACCTTCAAATGTTTTAAGAGCTAAGGTCTTATATATATCTTTTTCTTCCCCTAAAGATGGTGGATCACTTAGAAAAAATCCATCGTGTTGTTGATAAGGCAGGGTGTCTCCATAGTTTTATTCACCTTCTTTAGAACTTTGATAGGATTGGATGGGATTGGATGGGATCTGCATAAGAGATAGGATTTTTTGTAGTTCCACTCACATAGTCATTTTCAACATGTTCACTACACTCAACCTCAATAACCCCAACATAAAGATTAGCATTTCGATCTTCCAAAGATTGATTTTGTTGATCCAAGTTTGTTACTACTTGTTTGTAGAAGGGTTCTTGGGGTATAGTCATGTATTCAGATTTTCCTTTGATAGGGATCAATAATTCCGAGAAATCTGACCTAAAGAAGCCCCCAAACTTAGCTCCAAAAGTCCTAGATAAGAGCACACCATATGTGGGTTTCATGTCAACTACCAGGATATCCGTATAACATGTAAATGTAGGGTATTGCTTAAGTTGTACCTTTGCTCCTTTTAATAACCCTACCATAGGTATGTTACATCCATTGAGTTGAATCACACTTTTAGTTTGTGGTATCATTTGTGCTCCTAAAGCATTACAAATGTCAAGAGGCATAATAGTAATAGTTGCACTAGAATCCATTAAAAAGTTATGGACATTCTTTCCTAAAATAATCAAAGTGGTTAGGAAAGGGGAATGGTGCTTTTTGCTAGACATGGAATTATTCACTTTTTGTACTGATAATGTGTTAGGACTTTCTGCAAAGTGATCCTACCTTTCGAGAATTGGGGATTTTTCTCTTTAGGCTACGGGTATATGAACCATATCCCGAATCACTTCTTTCATTTTGTTAAAGTGTAGGAGGTCATACATCGAAATGTTCGCTTTAACTCTTTTTAAGTCCTCAACCAAAACATAATTCTTATGTTCATCTTTGGCTTCTTGTTGAGATGGAACTCTTCTAAGTATAGAAGGGGGGTTTGGTCATTGTGGGGAATTACTTGGGTGACCTAGATTTGTTGTGTGCATTGTTTTGAGTAGGAACTCTTATGTTTGGAGGTGTATAGGAATTGTTCCTAATTTGTTGTTTTGTAGCATTCATAATGTCACTAATTTTGCGGTAGCGAGTGTCGTGTGGGTTAGGGTCGCCTACCATAACTTGTTCTAATGAGAAAACCTCTTCATTTTCTGTCTCATGAGGTACATTAAGGACCATGATAGAGGTTTTCTCAATGTTTTGCCCTTAGGTATTGTCACCATACAATGCCATGAATTGAGGACAAGTCTTTTTGGAATGTTGCCTCATATTATGAAGACAACAATAATCATCGTTGATTGATACACTTGATTTTTTTGGTTGTATAGGGCCTTTGTTATTGTTTCTCTTTAGCTCGAGCACTTCATTAGATAGTTTTTATAGTGAAGTGAGTATTTAGGTTATCTGATCTTGGGTTTGGGTTGGTGGTTCAACAGAATTTGATGTCTTGTTTGGGTTTATAATGGATTGAATCAATGCTTTTGATTGGTCATTATTCAAACTAGTGTTAGATGGTAAGAATGAAGAGGACATGTGGCCTTATGAGTAATTACTTAAAGGTTGAGTTGATTGAAAGAGAGAAACAACTTGAGGCATAACATTAGACATTTGAAAACTTGGTAGGAGTGGGTTTGATTGCATAGGGTTACTAACACTCATCATCCCAAATTGGGTTTGGATGCTGTTCATAAGGGTTATTTTTTCTAATTCCACAGCTTTTGACATTGCACCTTGTATTTCCATTATGTTGGGATCACATTTAATAACATAAGCAAAGAATGGATAAATGGTAGAGAGATAGAGGTTGAGGATACCATCTGGTTGTGGTCGCATCTCATTTGGCACATAGGCAAGTTGATGAAGGAATCTAAGGTTATAATCCCTAACATTTTCCCCAATTAGCTTTCTTAGGCCAGTAAAGTTGCTTGACGCGATAACAGGGCTAGTAAATTTGTCAAATTGATTCAAAAACTTGTTTTTGAATTCTTGCCATGTGTTAATAGAGGCATTAGAAATCATTAAAAACCATTGGGTTGCTTTGGTCCTAAATGTTGTTACAAACACTCTACATGCTACATCATTATGTATAATGTTGTGGATGCCTAATAAGGTTTCAAAACATTGTATGTGTTGGCGGACATCATTCAAAGGGATTATAGTATCGAAGAACAGGTTTTTTTTAAGGGATTATGGTATGTCATGGTAGTTATTAAAATTAAAAAGATTTCTTGCCAAGGAAGTAGAGGGTTGATGGGCTACCATCTTAGTCTAAGGTTTCTTAGGAATTGAACTTAGAAAAAGTGAGCTCGTTGTTTTCTCAAAGTAAATTGACGAGTAGCTAGTTGACTAGGGGTAGAAGTATGAATTCTTTGTTGAGATGTTCTATAAGAAGAGTCACTCATAAAATGAAAAATAACAAGAAATGTAAAATGCTAATAAACTATGAAAATTAAAGAAAATGGAAAAAATCATTTGAATGCTATATTTTTATATTGTTTTTATTATTTTTTTTAAAAAAATAAAATTGAAATTACAAAATTTCAGAAAAGTAAATTAAAAGTAAAATGATTTAAATCACCTCAATTAAATTTCAGAAAAACAAATTAAACAAAGGATTGCTAGAATATAAATTTGGAGATTTGAAAATGAAACTAAAATAGAGCAATAAAACTGAAAAAAGTGAGGCAAAAATAAAACTAATAGTAAAAAAAATGATAATAATTTCTTTTTATAAAAAAAACATAAAAAGAAAATAAAGAAAAGGTTGAGAAACTGTCCTCCTTCTAGTATCAAAAAGGTGTTGATGCATAATTTTTGGACACACGAACACCTGTGAAAACTCGTTTTAGGAGACTACTCATTTTAAGAGACTATCGCCTAGGACACTTTTCGTATGGGTACAGAAACCCGAGAATAGTCTCAGTTGGAAAGAGCTATGTGACAATAATAATAATAATAATGAAGTCCACTAATGAAATATTCTTAACCATATGTATAACAACATTAATGAAAATAAAATTCTGTTAATAAAGTAGTAATAAAGATGCACAACCTTTCATATGTTTATAACATCAAACATCAAGATTCTGCCATAAAAATTCAATTACTCAGAGCTTAAACAATATGTCATCCCCTATGCATTTTATGGAGAAATCATAATGGTGAAAGTCTATCTTAAATTACTTCTCTGACTCTAGGTTGACTAAAAATTTTAAAAGATTGTCATGACTAACAATTAAAACTCATTCCTTTGGTACTATAGAGACACTGATTTTGTCACACACAATGCCACTCCAAAGCAACGACTATTTGGAATTTAGATACTTAAATAATTTTCAATATATCAGAAAATGACACATGGTTGATAGCAAATGCAGTTACTGAATTTTAACAAGCAGACTGCACGTAAGAATAAACTAAATACTGGCCAATGGCGATGATGTTGTCACTGAGGATGAAACATTTTTTGTAGTGTTACTATAGATAGAAACTTATACTTGTTACTCTGCTGCAAATGCAAGTGACAAAACTATACTTATTAGGGAAACGTAATGAAACAGGGCAATGCAACGAGACCATAAGGAGTTTCCTGATTGAAAACGATTTATGAGTTGAAGAATGCAATATATTATTATCTAAGGATTTGAGGATTTGAAAGCTGGAAAAAAAATACTCTTTAAATTATAAAAAATAATGAAAGTTTAAGCATTAAAAAAAGTTTAAAATTAGTGCATAGAGTGATATTCGGCACAATGTACCAATAACATGTTTTGAAATGATGAAAATATTAAATATCTGTAATTGAAAATGGCAAACATTTTTTGATATTGCTGTATGTCGCTGAGATGTAGGTGTGGTTGTAGTCATCGGTGCTTTCATCATGTCTTGCTCACTTGCTACAGGCGTCTACTATTACCCTAGCATCCAGAGAGAAGGCAACCATCTGCAGGTGCGTTGCAGTCAGATGTGAGCTGCTCGTAGCAATAAGAGGCTAAAATATAGGTTGCATGTGGCTAGAGAAAACAGAAGAACAAAATAAAACAACAGCTGTTGATGGACATGAGCTTCCCATTGCTATGCGTTTCAAAGAGAACGATTGGCAACAAGACCCTGTTGCCAATTCCAGAGATTGTTGTTTCTTGTACCCTGAGGTAGGCATATCTTACATAATTCTATAGTTCCAATAAATCCCAATCTTTTCTCGAAAAAAAATTTCCACAAATAGTTAGCAGTAGCCATTTTCACCTCGACTAATGGAAGTAATGTTAGAATTATTCCAAAAAATCTATTATGCCATTATGTTGTAGGTACACAAGTTGGGCATAAAAAATCATCGCTTGGAGTTGGACAAAAACATGTATCAATGTCAATTAAGCAATATGTGGATTAGCCATCACCCACTAAAATTTATAGAACAAGTTTGGAGTAATAGTGTATAATTGTGAGTAAAGTGAAGGCAACTGCCATTCACATAAGCTCACCTATTTTCGTCTCTTTGATTACAAGCACTATCCTTTTTGTAATTGTATGATACAATAGTTAGGTTGTAATAAACTCTAGTGTTAAGTATTTAACTGTAGATATTTGAAATATAGTCAATGAAAAATTATTGTTTATCTTTGTCATTTTACTACTATTAATATCTAATTTACATCCAGTGTCCCATGCTATAAATATGATTACAATGAAGCCTTCAAGGTAGTTTGTTTGGCTTTCATCCTAATGTTTTCTTCTTTTCCATTCTTTGATGTTTCTTGTGTTGCAGAAATTCTCTTTGAGGTGACATAAAGATCCAAGAGCCTATTTCATGGTGGGGGTTTTCTTGTTTTCTCTGAAGATAAATTCTTGTGTTTTTCTATTGATTTTATTTTTTTATTATTATCATGAACAATCTAAAAATCAAAATTGGTATTAGAGCTAGGTTCTTTCATGGTGTTTTTTTTTTGTGGTGTTGGTTGATTTCAAGGTATGGCAAACTTTGCAAAAATAAAAATTGAAAAATTCTCTAGCAATGATTACGAAGTTTGAAGAATGTACATGGAAGATCTTCTTGTCAGTGAAGATCTTACTAATTCAAATATTGCTACTATCACATATTTAGACTAGAAGGCCTTGAAGCAAAATTCATTTGTACCTCTCTCATTCAGTGTTGCTCAATGTTTTTGGAGTTCTAACTTCCAAATATTTATGGGACAAATTAAAAGATTGCTAATAGATTGTTTCATGGGAAGAATTTACACACACTCAAGATGCCTGAAGGTATGTTAATTATTGATCATTTAAGTATCTTCAACAATATCATGATGCAACTTGAGGTAGTTGAAGATAAAATGAAAGAGAAATATTGTTGTATGTATCTTTCAGAGTATCTTCCTAAGTCTTGGAATACTTTTGTAATGTTAGTGAATAATTCTATGTCAACTCTTAATTTTGATACTATTGTAACTTAACTCCTTAGTGAAGAAAGTAGAATTAAAAGGTTTGCTCCTATCCAAAGTGATCTTTTCCTTGCCAAAAACTCCAACTTAAAGTTGAATAAAATTCTATAGTTTAAGCCTCCTAGATCTAGAAAAATTCCACGAAACCAAGATGTTGGAATTGTGGAAAGATTGGTCATTTTAAGAAAGATTGTAAAGCAGCAAAGAAAGGAAAAGCATCTACAAATAATAATAATAAAAATGAAATTCCTCTTTTTCATCAAGAGGGAGATTTGTATGTTGTGTCATTAGTTGATGACACTGCGAGAGTTTCTTTGTATATTTATTTTTGTGTTTCTTATCACTATACCCTACATATTAAATGATTTTGTGAATACTTTGTTTGTAATATTAGTGTGATCAAACTAGGTGATGATGGTCTATGTGATGTTGTTGGGTATAGTAAAATTAAAATCCAATTTAAGGATGGAACTATTAAAACTATATCTCATGTTCATCATGTACCTAAACTCACAATGAGTCTCTTGTTTGTGAGTGAGTTAGATTTTGTAGGTCTAAGTATCATATTTGGTGAAGGAAAATGTAAAATCTTGCAACGGTATTTACCTCTAACCACTCGTGTAAAGGTGGGAAGACTTACCAGTTGGAAGTAAGAACGTTGTAGCACAGCTTCAACATGGTAAGTGTTACTGAGTTGCATTCAAGCATTGATCTTTGGCAAAGACGATTGGACATATTTAAGTGAAAAAGATCTAAAGGAACAACATAAAAAAGGTAAATTTAATCTTATAGAGGAATCTTTGAATTTTTTTCATCATTGCCTACTTGGTAAACAAATACGTTAAAGATTGTCAAAAAGTGATGCTAAAGTTAATCAAGTATTAGAGTTAATACATAGTGATGTTTGTGAACCAGTTAGAGACTTGAAAACATTCTCACTTGGAAGTGTTACATATTATGTTTTATTCATTAATGAATTTTCAAGGAAAGATTGGATCTATTTAATGAAACATAAGTTTGAAGTACTTGAAAAATTTAAAGAGTCTAAAGCTTTTGTTGAAAATTATTTAGGAAAGAAAATCAAGGTTCTCAAGACAAATAATGGTGGTGAATTTTGGTCCCATGCTTTTAATAATTTTTATAAAGAACATGGTATATATAGGAAAAAGGCTTTTCCAAGAATTCTTGAATAGAATGGAGTAGTTGAACATTTTAATAAAACATTGCTAGAAAGAATTAGATGCATGCTAAGTGAAGTTGGTCTTGGTAAACATTTTTGAGATGAAGCTGCAATAACTGCTTGCTATCTCATCAACAAGTCTTCATCCTTTGCAATTGATGGAGAGATTCCAGAAGAAATATGGAATGGCAAGACTATTAATTTGAATTGTCTTCACATTTTTGGGTGTGAAGCTTATGTTCACATTCCAAAAAATGATAGATCAAAATTAGACTATAAGTCTATATGATGTATTTTCCTTGGTTATGGTCATGGTGTTAAAGCTTATAAGTTATACAACCCAGAAACTAAGAGGGTTATTTATAGTCATGATGTTGTATTTATAGAGTCTTGAAAACATATAAAGTGAAATCTCTCTAATGATGTAACACCTAATCATGTATCTTTTCAAGTTAATAAAGGAAATTTAGAGGGTCATCCTCCCTAGCAGGAGATATTGTTGCTGACCAACAGGATGATATGCACAATATACAAGACATAAGTATAGGGGAAGATGAAAGTGAAGATGAAGAAATTGAGTATCAACATGATGCTCTGTCAACTTCACAACCTTTAACATGATCTGGTCGCATAAGAAAATTACCCAATTAGTTTAAAGATCAAATTATAATTGATGAAGTTGAACCACTTACTTATGATGAAGTTTGTACATCTCTTTATCATAAAGATTGGAAGCAAGCAGTGGATGATGAAATGTCTGCTATTCATAAGAATAAGACATGAGAATTGGTTGAATTTACATCTAATAGAAAACCAGTTGGATGTAAGTGGGCATTCAGAATTAAATTTGGTGACTAGTTTAAAGAATGTCTTGTTACTAAGGGTTATTTCCAGAAAAAGGAAATTGATTATGTTGAAATGTTTTGCCTTGTGGTAAAATTAAAATCCATTATATCATTGCTTTCAATAGCAACAACTTGTGATTTGGAACTTGAATAAATGGATGTAAAAAATGGTTTCCCTAATGGTGATCTTAAGGAGGAAATATATATGCTTCAACCTAAAGGATACAAAGTGAAAGGAAAAGAGCATATGTTATGTCAATTTCTAAGATCATTGTATGGGCTCAAACAAGCACCAAGGATGTGGAATAAAAAATTTAATAAACACATGTTAAATCTTGGCTTCATTAGAAGTTAGGAAGAATCTTGCTTATATGGTAAAAATAAAAATGGCAAACTCTTAATTTTACTGATATATGTTGATGACATGTTAATAGCAGGAAGTTACATGGATGAAATTCAGAAGTTGAAACAACTTCTTTCTTCTCAGTTTGAGATGAAAGATCTTAGTGCTGTTAAAATGATTTTGGGCATGGAAATTAAAGAAACAGAGGTAATAACAAACTTTGGGTTGAACAATCTACATATGTGAAAAATATCTTAAAAGGATATAATATGCAAGATTATAAGCCTATGGCAACACCTTGTGAAACTAGGATGAAACTAGTGATTACAAGCACTATCATTTTTGTAATTGTATGATACAATAGTTATGTTGTAATAAACTATAGTGTTAAGCATTTAATTGCAGATATTTGAAATATAATCAATGAAAAACTATTGTTCATCTCCATCATTTTACTATTGTTAATATCTAGTTTACATCTCATATCCCATGCTATAAATATGGTTACAATTACAAGGAAGCCTTTAGGTAGTGTGTTTGGCTTTTATCCCAATGTTTTCTTTTTTCCCATTCTCTTCTATTCATTGTGTTGTAGAAATTCTCTTTGAGTTAACATAAAGATCTAAGAGCCAGTTTCTTGCTAGGGTATTTTTTTTGTTTTTCCCTAGGATAAATTCTTGTGTTTTTCTATTAATTTTATTTTATTTACTATTATCACTAACAATCTAAAAATAAAAATAATAATAGGGGATTCCATTGGCATTAATTGAGGTTGACCAATTTTCATTGCTGATTTACATCTTTGGCCATCGTGATGCATGCATCATGGATTTTTCTATGGCCATCCTGATTGACTCTTTCCATTCATATTTTGAAAATTGTATTTTAGAAACTTTGAAAACTTTCCCTTTTTTTACCATTGAAAGTTTAATATTTTTTTACTAGTGTCTAATTGTAAAGCTTTGACTCATGTCTTTCGACATTGATAGCCTTATTTTATTTATTTCATTTTATGAAAAATTTAAAACATAATTGCCTTGCTAACTTTAAGTAAATTTCATGGTGGTTTTTGAACATCAAAATTGTAGAGTTGTTGGTTATTCACCTATTCCTTGTAACAAAAAGAAGTGTCAAAATTTGTGCACATCAATGTCTCATCTCAATTCTCTATTTTAACACACCTTCTTAGATTTATAATTTTTTTCCATTAACATCACTTATAATGTTACATTTTTCAAGATCCTAAGATATATCAATCCTTAGCATTATATTACTAATAATTCACCCATGATTTGAGTTTCCAACTAGTAATTCTATGGATGCATGCATTTGAAAATCCTTAACATTACACTTCATGCTATATAAATAATTATTAGAGTATTTGAAATGTCAAGTTCACTTGTTCTTGTAAAATAAAACAAAAATGCAGAAAAATTTCCTTGTGAAAAATAATAAATATGGAAACTTGCTAATTCAACTCATGCATTTCAGGATGGGATAACAATGCATAATAAGGGATTATGAAAATCAATTATATTTAGATTAACTCAATTAGATGTAAAAACTATTGATTTAATAAATCATTCTTATGAAATATCCAAGGTTAGTAAAATTTGTGGTAATAAACTTTATTATCAAATTTAAATAAACTAGTACATGAATATAAGAAGAGAATCTAATTATGTCATATATCCTAAGTTGGGAGGAGACATGAAAAACCCAACAATATGTTTAACAAGGATTAAAAATGCATATTCTTTTCTTGGTGCAAATTTTCTTCTCTACATGTACTCCATCATATATGAGTCATGTAGCTCTTGTCATGATCCATTTCGTGGAATATGAGCTTTCACTACTCGTCATGTACTTTCAAAAGTATTAGTATGAATACATGTATTTCAATTTTTAAAGTGCAATGAATGATTCACCATTTTATGATCGAATTGAAGTTGACAAAGCCATTCTAAGTCATAAGCTTTCCACATGTCATTGTATATAATGTTGTCAGGTTTGATCCATTCATAAATGCAATCTATCAATTTTTCTTTGCATCTATTTGGAATAGCTATGAGAAACATATTATTAGAATCTTGTTCAATTTCACCAAATACCCAACGATTTGGTACACATCTACCTCTATTGTATTTTCACTTGTCAAATTTTGATTCATCAATATCTACAATTTTTTTTGAACCTCCAATTTTTTGTAGATTTTTCAACAAAACATCTCTACAAACATTTCTACAAAAACTAAACCAATAAACTACAATATGTTTTGATACTTGATTTTGGACATGCACATACTCATTCGAGAATTTCCAACTTCAATCATACATAATTAATAAAACTTTTTTGACATCCAATTTTGAGTTTTGGAACTAGGCTCCATGATGAATACTTCCTTTAGCATCACATTGAGAACATACAACTCTTAATCCTTCTTTCTTTGAAGCATTCCTTCTTATTTTCTTTGGTATTCTACAATTGGAGCAGATTTTTTCTTTAGGTAAAAGACGTAATTTTTGACAAAACTCAATACAATTTTGTAATTTTTCATTCTTTTCAATCAATAGTTGCCTAGTCATAAAAGAACCTCAAAAATACAAAACTAACAATTTTGAATAAATGTATCTATATAGAGTACCAATTTAAATTAAAATATCTATTGATAACATAAAACATATTTAAACTAAAGAAATTGAATATTGGAATTGTATTTAGCATAACTATGATGATGATGATATGATAGAACTATTATACTAAAGAATAAAAATCTACTAAAAATAAAAGCATTAAAAAACTTCTTTATAAAATAAATAAACAAATACCAAATTCCTTTTTTTCATAAAAGGTAATGCTGCCCTCAACTCTTTGAAGTAACTCTCCTCTTTTAAGCAACTCTCACCCTTTTAAGTTAATTCCTTGGTGCATCAAATAATGGTGCACATCATAATTTATAGGCTATTAAAGTTTTTTACATCCTTCTTTACATCCTTCTTACCTTAGATTTTTTCATAAAGATTTGCACCATTTATCCTATAGTAAGTTTGTGTCAATATATTTGATGCCATGGTAAGTTTCTATCCACATTTATTTTTTTAAAAATATACTGTTTAATTCATTCATAGTGTAATAAAATAGAAGCATTCTTATTAATTTTTTAAAATTAAACATAAGTGAAATTTTTTTAAAGTTTCTAAAGTACAAAGTTTTCAAAATACAATTTTCCAAATCTGACTGGAGAGAGAATGGCCGGCAATAAAAAAAATCCACATCATGAACGCCAAAGATGTAAATAACCTTTGGTCAGGCTTGGTCAATGCCGGGGAACACCACATCATGAAAGCCAAAGATGTAAATAACCTTTGGTCAGGCTTGGTCAATGCTGGTGGTGTTCCCTATTATAGACTGTTACCCAAGTTTAGATTCGGTTCCCTCTGATAATGTTTCAATAATTGTAGCCGTGGATATTCGAAATCTTTAAAGTTAAAACAGTTTAGTTTATCGTCATCTGAGTAACGTCACTAATACGGTGGAAGAGCATACCAGAGCTCACTAATTCTCTCCCCACTAAGTTAACGATACACATTTTCAAATTTATATGGTAAGTATCATTTGCTTTGTTGGATATTTCCATTTTTCAAATAAACCTGTTTACAATGCTGAGCCTAACAACTGCTCTAATGAGCTAACGCAAATTCCATGTTATGTAAACAATCTTTCCTGTCCTTTAGTTGTTAACTTGCAGCAAGATTTTCAAACTCTGAAATGTTTTAAATTGTTAAATTCCAGAAATGCTTATGCATCAAATGTTTTAAATTGTTAAATTTCAGAAATGCTTATGCATCCAAGGTTTTCTTTAACAGTCTCCAATGTCGTTTCCATGTTATGTAAACAATCTTTCCTGTCCTTTAGTTGTTAAATTGCAGCAAGTTTTTCAAACTCTGAAATGTTCTAAATTGTTAAATTCCAGAAATACTTATTCATCAAATGTTTGAAATTGTTAAATTCCAGAAATGCTTATGCATCCAAGGTTTGTTTTAACAGTCTACAATGTCAATTCCTTCTTTTTTATTGTTTACAAGAAAAGATATACTTTGACGCTAAGTAAACTACATAAGTTGAAACTTGTTTGGATTTATGTGCAAATAATTCAACATATTTGGTTTAAGTATTGATCAGTCAACAATGTCAATTCCTTCTTTTTTATTGTTTAAAAGAAAAGATATACTTTGACGCTAAGTAAACTACATAAGTTGAAAGTTGTTTGGATTTATGTGCAAATAATTCAACATATTTGGTTTAAGTATTGATCGCGACCTGCACTTTTATTTTCCATTTTCAAATGCTCATGTGTTTCTATTTTTCTAATTTGTTCTGCTTATTCTGGCTCATCTGAATTTTTCATGCTTTGCTATATTTACTGTATTATAATAGTAGTAATAATAATAATATTATAATAACCTGATGCAAGTGGCACCTTTAATCATTAATTTAGTGCATTTATTTAATTTAATTAGTTGGCGAAGGTAGTAAAGAATTTGGTGATGATTTTAGCTATCTATAAAACATAATGTTTTTTGCTTTATAAGATACAATCACAAATAATTTGCATGAGTTAAAAACTATAGGATTTGTAATTGTCATGGGATTGAAACTTATTAATTATGGCCCCTTGATACCATAGGAGAGTTGATATCAATAACTATAACAAAAACAATGCATATTACTGTTGATGCGTAAATTTTGGACACGCAAACACCTGTGAAAACTTGTTTTATGAGACTATTGCCTAGGGCACCTCCCGTATGAGTACGGAAACCCGAGAATAGTTTCAGCTAAAAAAGCTATGTGATATTTAAACAGATAAATTGAACTACGAAATTTGATAAAGAAACTTAAATAGAATAACTATCCCAACCTTAAACAAGAAAAATAAAGTGGCAAGAGAAATGAAAAATTGTTGTCATTTTTTTTAAAAAAATAACCAGGAGTTTGAGAACTCCAAACAAAAGTAAAAGTTTGATTTTAACGATCTATTCAGAAATAAACATTTGACAGACAGTAACAGTCTTGTTACAATAACCTTGCATCAAATTAAAGATGATTGAGCAAAACAAAACTTAACTCAACACAAAGCAATGACGATCCAAGTAGCAAACCTTGTAGCCCAGGTGCTTGCTTGTCTGTGTTGCCTTTCCAACAAGAAATCGTTGCCCACTTTGGCTCTTAGTAGAATAGAAAAATCGCTGCCCCTATGGCTCTACTAGAATAGAAAAATTGCTGTTGTTGACCACCCACCTACATCTCGCGTGTACGTTTCCCTCTCATTTTCTGCAGCGTAGAGAGAGAGACTATTGTCTGCAAGAGACTTGCCACCCTACCGTCTGCCGTCGCCACATGAGGAAGAACACATAGGAATAGAGAGAGATGCTCACCTCTCCTCTGATCGTCCTCAGAGAAACCCTATTTCTCTCCTGCTCTTCCTGGCTCCTCGCTGCTCCCTTTAAATAGCGGCCCCGGTGAGAGAAAAATCGTAACCCTAAATTGCCAACCATCTTTGTCGTGAATTATTTTTGCTTTTTTCCTCATATCCCTCCAAAAAGAAAAAAAAACAAAATAGGATAATCATCATGGGTCATAAGTCATGGGTGGATGCTTGATCAACGTTTTAAAATCTATTTTTTTATGGGCCAACGAAGCCCACCAGCACATGGACAATGGCCATGTGCAAGCTCATGGCGCTCTATTTTTAATTTTTATTTTTATAAAACTTGTTCAAACAAGGCCTTATGCCTAGCATGGGTGAGGTTGGCCTCAACACTTAGCCCCCAAACTACAGATTGCATGCAAGTGCAAGGACTATAAAATTTTGAATGAAAATGCAACACATGGGGAAACAAAAACAACATGAAACCAAAAATGCAGACTTGAAAATAAATGATAATGTTCTAAACATGATCAAAATAACCAAATAATCAGAAGAGACACCGACATAGGCCATCCAAACAACCATTAAAATCTAAAAAAATTAATTTATTATTATTTTAACTAAGATCTATAGATATATATGTGTAATTATATATATATATATACATATATAGATATATACTTATGCTCTCATTCTCAATATTCCCATAGGGTAACAGTAAAAGTATGCAGACTATTTTGAGCAAGTGACTTATACAAAACTTAATGAGGAGGATGAGCTAAAACTCATTTTAGATCATAGTAAGCCACAACTTTTATATTTTTCCTTCATTTTTATATTTTTTTTTCTTTTTTGGAAAACTTAAATTTAAAAGGGGAAATGGAGGTTAGGGTGAGGATTGTTGTCGAACCCCATCACACCCAAGAACTTATTACACTGCTAATGAACATGGTCCTCATT
>MNCI01033120.1:497485-570935 GCA_015680685.1 Gnetum montanum
TTGTAAAAGCTATCTTATATTGGTCCTTCTTATTCACTAAAATTTGGTTATATCCTGAATACCCATCCAAAAAGGAATACATTTGAGCACCATTCACAATTTGCAATAACTCCTCCATAAGAGGGAGTGGATAATTATCCTTGATGCAAGAAGTATTATGGTTACAAAAATCAATGCATAACCTTAACTCACCAGTTCATTTCCTAATGGGTACTAAGTTTGAGATCCAACAAGAATGTCTTACTAGATAAATTATTTTGGATTCTAGGAGTTTATAAATTTCTACTTTCATAAGTATTTCAATCTTTGGATTCACAGGTCTAAGCTTTTTCTTGAATGGTTTTGTTTCTGACCTAAGGGGAATGGTATGTGTCATCACTAGTGCATTAAAAGTCCTAAGGTCTTTGTAAGTCCAAGCTATATCATCATTAAATTCATGTAAAAGGTCAACAAAGCTTTGTCTTTCATCTGGATGTAGACAGGCTCCTATTTTAACAGGGTATTGTTTTCCTACCTTTTGAACTTGAATTGTTTCAGTTTGAGCTAACGTTTTCCAATTAGTATTTTTAGATAAATCTGAGGCCTTGGTGTATAGATCATCAAATAAAGCTTCTCTAACTACAGTTTCAAGAGATATCTTATTTAAGAACACAACATCCTTGGATGTATCTCCTTGATCGTTAAATTCTCTTTCAGAAAATAGGAATTTAAAAATATGGTCATCATCAAAAAACACTTGAAAAGAAGAGATATTATCAGGGATAGAATAAGACTTTACCTTTTCGATAATGATTTCTGAATCCCAAGCATTATGCTTAAAAGGGACATCCAAAGTGGTAGCCATCTGGGCTAGTGCATTTGGAATATAATTTTCTTCCCTAGGTACATGTTCAATGGTTACACGTACAAATTATTTAATAAGTTCAATAACGTAAGCTTTGTATGCTTTCATGGTGATGTTTTTATCGTCAAAGAGACCATTAGCTTGGTTCACTATCAATTAGGAGTCACTATAGATTTTAATTTTGGACAAATCAGAGTATTTAGCTAGTTTGATCCCATGAATTAGTGCTTCATACTTGACCATATTTTTGGTCATTAGTTGAGTGAAATTAATAGCTTTAAGAATAGGAGCTTCACCAGGAGGTATAAGCATTATTCCAGCTCCACATCCTTTCTTGGAAGAAGCACCATCCACTCTTAGTATCCAAGTATTCAAGTTTGTAATATCTAAACAATTAGCCCTTTGATCAAGGTAACAGGGATTATTATCAAATTTTGGTCCATCTTCTAATATTTCATTAGATAAAATCTCACTTATATCTATATCATTTCCTAGTGGTGGTGGGTCCCCGAAAAGAAAGGTTTTTCCATCATGTTGGTGATATGGAAATATATCTTCATACACCTTCTCATATTCTCTAAAATCTTGATATTATTGAGTGGTACATGTGCATGAAAAAGGATTTATGTATGTAGCCTCAACTATATCATCATTTAAGGAATATTCGCCAAGTCCTAGTTCGACCAGTCCAACGAAATGATTGTTGTTTTGATTTCCTTGAGACATAGTTTGTTGATCAAAAGTTGTTACCACTTGCTTATAAAAGGGTTCCCTAGGTATAATCATATATTCAGATTTTCCTTTAACTGGGATCAATAATTCTGAGAAATTCGACCTAAAGAAGCCCCCAAACTTAGCTCCAAAAGTTCTAAACAAGATCACACCATATGTGGGTGTCATACCCACTACTAGGATATCCGTATAACATGTAAATGTAGGGTATTGATTAAGTTGTACTTTTGCTCTTTTTAATAACCCTACTATAGGTACGCTAGATCCATCAAGTTGAATCACACTTTTAGTTTGTCGTATCATTTGTGCTCCTAAGGTGTTACAAATGTCAAGAGGCATAACACTAACAGTTGCACCTGAATCCTTTAAATAAGTTATGGACATTATTTCCTAAAATAATCAAAGTGGTTAGGAAAGGGGGACGGTCCTTTTTTCTAGACATGTAATTATCTACGTTTTGTACTGATAATGTGTTAGGAATTTCTGCAAAGTGAACTTGCCTTTCAGGAATTGGGGATTTTTCTCTTTGGGCTATGGGTATATGAACCATATCCCAAATCACTTCTTTCATTTCGTTAAAGTGTAGGAGTTCATACATAAAAATGTTGGCTTTAACTCTTTTTAAGTCCTCAGCCAAATCATAACTCTTATGTTCATCTTTGGCTTCTTGTTGAGATGGAACTCTTCTAAGTATAGAAGGGGGGTTTGGTTGTTGTGGGGCAATTACTTGGGATGACCCAGATTGGTTGTTTGCATTGTTTTAACTGGGAACTATTTTGTTTGGAGGTGTATATGAATTGTTCCTAGTTTGTTGTTGTGTAGCATTCATAATGTCACTAATTTTGTGGTAGCGAGTGTTTTGTGGATTAGGATCACCTACCATAACATGTTCTAATGAGGAAACCTCTTCATTTTCTGTCTCATGAGGTACATCAAGAACCATGATAGGGGTTTTCCCATTTTGTTGCCCTTGGGTATTGTCACCATACAATGCCATGAATTGAGAAAAAGTTTTTTCAGAATGTTACCTTGTATCATGAAGAAAACAGTAATCATCGTTGATTGATACACTTGGTTTTCTTGGTTGTATAGGGCCTTTGTTATTGTTTCTCTTTAGCTCGACCACTTCATTGGATAGTTTTTGTAGTAAAGTGAGTATTTGGGTCATTTGATCTTGAGTTTGGGTTGGTGGTTCAACAAAATTTGATGTCCCATTTGGGTTTATAATGGACTGAATCAAGGCTTTTGATTGGTCATCATTCAAACCAATGTTGGATGGTAAGAATGAAGAGGACATGAGGCTCTGCGAGTAATTACTTAAAGGTTGAGTTGATTGAAAGGGAGAAGTAGCTTGAGGCATAACATTAGATGTTTGAAAATTTGATAGAAGTGGGTTTGATTGCATAGGGTTACTAACACTCATCATCCCAAATTGGGTTTGGATGCTGTTCATAAGGGTTATTTGCTCTAATTCCACAGCTTTTGACATTGCACTTTGTATTTCTATTATGTTGGGATCAGATTTAATGGCATAAGCGAAGAATGGATCGATGGTAGCAAGATAGAAGTTGAGGATACCATTTGGTTGTGGTCGCATCTCACTTGGCACATAGGCAAGTGGATGAAGGAATCTAAGGTTATAATCCCTAACATTTTCCCCAGGTAGCTTTCTTAGGCTAGTAAAGTTGCTTCATGCGATAGCAGGGCTTGTAAATTTGTAAAATTGATTCAAAAACTTGTTTTTGAATTCTTGCCATGTGTTAATGGAGGCATCAGGAAGCTTTAAGAACCATTGAGTTGCTTTGGTTCTAAATGTTATTACGAACACTCTACATGCCACATCATTATGTACAATGTTGTGGATCCCTAATAAGGTTTCAAAACATTGTATGTGTTGGCGGGCATCATTCGTAGGGGTTGTAGGATCCAAGAACAAGTTTATGTTTTGAAGGGATTTTGGTATGTCATGGTAATTGTGAAAGTTACAAGGGTTTCTTACTAAGGGAGCCAGGGGTTGATGGGCTGCCATCTTAGTCCAAGGTCTCTTAGGAATTGAACTTGGAAAAAGTGAAGCTCGTTGTTTTCTCAAAGTAAATTGATGAGTAGCTGGTTGACTAGGGGTAGGAGTATGAGTTCTTTGTTGAGATACTCCATAAGAAAAGTCACTCATAAAATGAAAAATAAGAGGAAATGTAAAATGCTGTGAAAATTAAAGAAAATGGGAAGAAACATTTCAATGCTATATTTTTTATTTTTTTAAATTTTTAAAAGTAAAATTGAAATTGTAAAATTTCAGAAAAGTAGATTAAAAGTAAAATAATTTAAATCACCTCAATTAAATTTTAGAAAAACAAATTAAAAAGGCTTGCTAAAATATAAATTGGAGATTTGAAAATGAAACTAAAATAGAGCAATAAAACTGAAAATATGGAGGAAAAAATTAAATAGACAGTAATAAAAAATATGATAAGTTTTTTTTAAAGAAAAAGAAACATAAAAGGAAAATAAAGAAAAGGTTGAGAAGCTACTCTCCTTCTAGTGACAAAAAGGTGTTGATGCGTAAATTTTGGACACGCGAACACTTGTGAAAACTAATTTTAGGAGACTATCACCTAGGGCGCCTCCTGTATGGGTACAGATAAATTGAACTAGGAAATTTGATAAAGAAACTTAAATAGAATAACTATCCCAAC
This sequence comes from Gnetum montanum, assembly GCA_015680685.1. Classification (NCBI taxonomy): domain Eukaryota; kingdom Viridiplantae; phylum Streptophyta; class Gnetopsida; order Gnetales; family Gnetaceae; genus Gnetum; species Gnetum montanum. Next base: position 501,755 of record MNCI01033120.1, read on the forward strand.
CTTAAACAAGAAAAATAAAGTGGCAAGGGAAATGAAAAATTGTTATCTTTTTGTTTTTTTTTAAATAATCGGGAGTTTGAGAATTCCAAAGAAAAGTAAAAGTTTGATTTTAATGATCTATTCATAAATAAACATTTGACAGATAGTAATGGTCTTGTTACAATAACCTTTCATCAAATTAAAGATGATTGAGCAAAATAAAACTTAACTCAACACAAAGAAATGATGATCCAAGCAGCAAAACTTGTAGCCCAAGTGCCTACTTGTCTGTGTTGCCTTCCCAACGGAAAATCACTACCCACTCTGGCTCTCAGCAGAACAGAAAAGTCATTTCCCCTCTGGCTCTGCTAGAACAGAAAAATCGTTGGTCCTTTGGCTCCACTAGAACAGAAAAATCACTGCTGTTGACCACCCGCTTGCATCTCGTGTGTACGTTTCCCTCTCGTTTTCTGCAGCATAGAGAGAAAGACTACTGTCCATTTTTAAACATGAGCTCTTATAGTGAGTTCCTATTTTCCATTTTTTATGGTTTTTGATTCTATAGAAAAATTCATTGGAAAACATCTCATTTTTTTATTCACCTTCAATAAAATGCTACATTTTTTCTATGTATATCCAAGCAAACACATCATCATAGAAACATGACCATTGAATTTCATTTATTGAAAAATGGCCAACATGTGGATCTTGTATTTCTTGTTTTCATGGTGTTTCTTAAAAAGCTACTTGCTCTCGTGTTGCTCACTTCCATCAAAGATTTATCATCTTAGCAAACTCAAACTAGAAATTTAGAATACATAAAACATATGTATCAATTAACAAAACTTGCAATGGAAGATGCAAACTACAATATTGAAATTCTTATGTATGTTATTTGTACTTGCAACCAACAATGCCTTTTCTAATAGTTCTCCTCTTGACAACCTTAATGCTTTGACAATTTGCAATGCTAGAGTGGCAACTTAGTTTATTAACTAAGATGGACTTGACAAGATAGTTTCAAGTTCTCAAAACTATTACAAAGTCATTTAAAACTTGTTTGAGAGGGTGTGAACCTTTGCATCATATAATAGTTCACAGTTCAACAAAAAAACTGTGATTCACATCATAGTCATAGTCTATACTATGACAAAGTGCATGTAGCATATATGTTGTAGTCAGAACTAAAAGTCTTCATAGTTCCAATAACATATACTTGACCATACATGATGGCTACTAGCAGTAGAAGGGCCTTATGGTAGTATTTAGAATGACATGTGACCGACTATGTCTTGCACATCCCTTGCAACACCTTTTGGCATGCTAAAAGACTTCTACTAGTTAGTGTTCTATTATATTTCAAGGCAACTTGTTTGTGGTATGGATTTCATTGCAAATTCCACTAAAATATGAATCACTATGGGTATTAGTAGGCTTGTAGTATAGGATGCATGATCATGCATCTAACATGCTACTTGCACTACATTAGGCTTTTAGAAGTCCAAAGTTGTTCATTTTCCCTACCTTCTACTTTTTAGAGCTTACTTTCGATGAACTCTAGTTGCATTATGAGATACTACAAGTAGCATATTCATTGTAGTCCATTCTAGTAAAGGCCTCGCACTTTTAGTTGCATGTAGTTCACCATACATGATGGCTACTAAAATTTAAATGGGCTTTTGTTGGAATTTAGAATGACATGCAACCAACTGCATCCTGCACTCCCCTCCCAACACCTTTTAGCATGATAGAAGGCTTTCACTGGTCAAGGTTCTCTTATATTTCAAGACAAATGGTTCACACTATGACTTCTGTTGCAACTTTCTCTAAATTGTGGACCACTATGGCTATTAGTATGGTAGTAGTTTAGGTTGTGAATGCATGCATCTAGCATGTTCCTAGTATGATGTTGTGCTTCTAGTAGCCCAAATTTGTTTACTATCCCTACCTTCCAGTTTATGAGGCTACTTCTAATGGCTTCTCCTTGTAATTCTAGACACTAAAAGTAAAATTTCTTCATAGTTTGGTTTGATAGAGACTTCTGCTTCTAGCTACATGTGCTTTATCATATGTGATGGATTCTAGAAGTGGAAGGACTTTTAAATGGAATTTAGAATGTCATGTGATCAACTGCATCACATAGGCTCCTTGTAGCACCTTTTGGCCAGCTAGAAGGCTTCCATTGGTCTACTTTCTCTTCTATTTCACAACAAGTTGGAAGGATTCCATTGGTCTACTTTCTCTTCTATTTCATGAAAACTAGTTTCAATTGCACCTTCCATTGCACTTTTACAAAACTAGTGACCATATCAGTTATCAACATGCTCATAGTTTAGGCTATGAAGGCATGCATCTAACATGTTCTTGGCATTATGCCATGCTTTTGGTAGACTACAGTTTTTTAGATTTACTACCTTCCAGTTTTGGGGCTATTTATGGAGGCTTCTCCTTGACATTATGAGAGATTGCAAGGAGCATGTCTTCATAGTATGACCTAGTAGATGCCTCCACTTCTAACTGCATGTACTTCATCATATGTGATGGCTATCAAAAGTGGAAGGGCTAGTGGAATTCAAAACATCATGTAAGAAACTACGTCATGCACACCCCTTGCCAATCAGAAGGCTTTCACTGGTACACTTTTTCTTATATTTTTTGATAACTAATTTGTGCTATAGCTTCCATTACAACTTCCATTAAACTATAGACCATTGTGATCATTAGCATGCTTGTAGTTTAAGCTATAAAGATGGGTGTCTAACATGTTCCTAGCATTATGTCATTCTTTCAAAAGACCAAAGACGTTTAATTTCCTTGCATTTTAGTGCTAAAGTTGTTTCTAATGGCTTGTCCATGGAATTTTGAGATTCTATGAGTTGCATCTCTTTGTAGTACAATTTGGTAGAGGCCTTCACTTCTAGTTTCATGTACTTCATCATACGTGATGTCTACTAGAAGTGGAATAACCTTTTTATGGGATTTAGAATGTCATGCAACCAACTGTATCACACATGCTCCCCACAACATCTTTTAGCCAACCAAATGGATTCCATTAGTCCATTTTCTATTATATTTCATGACAACCAATTTGTGCTATAGCTTTTGTTGCAACTTCCACTAAACTATGATCATCAACATGCTTTTAGTTGAAGCTACAAAGGCATGCATATAGCATGTTCTTGGCACTACACTGTGCTTTTGGTAGATTGATGTTGTTCAATTTTCTTACCTTTTGATGTTGGGGCTATTTCCAATGGATTCTAATTGACATTATAAGACATTACAAGTAGCATGTCTTCATAGTGTAATCCAATAGAGGCATCCACTCTGGTTGCATGTACTTCATCATACATGATGGCTACTAGAAGTGGAAGGACCTTCCAATAGAATTTATAATGTCATGTGATAAACTATGTCATGCATGTCCCCTGCATCACCTTCAAGCTAGTCCACTTTCTATTATATTTTATGTCAATTGGTTTACGTTGCAGCTTACATTACAACTTCCACTAAATTTCAGATCACTATGATCATCAGCATGCTCATAGTTCAAGCTACGAAGGCATGCATCTGGCATGTTCTTGGAATTGTACTATGATTATAGTAGAACAAAGTTCAATTTTCCTACCTTCTAGTGTTGGCATTATTTCCAATGACTTATCCTTATCATTGCAAGATACTATGAGTAGCATGTCTTTGTAGTCTAATCTAGTAGAGGCCTCATGCTTTCAGCTACAAGTACTTCATTATATGTGATGGCTATTATAAGTGGAAGGTCCTTTTGATGAAATTTAGAGTTCCATGCAACCAAATATGTCATGAATGTCTCCTATAGCATCTTTTAGCTAGCCAAAAGGCTTCAACTAGTCTTCTTTGTCTTATATTTCATGACAACCAATTTACATTGTAGCTTTCATTATAACTTCCACTAAACAATGGATTATTGTGGTTGTCAATATGCTGATAGTTTAGGTTATGAAGGATGCATCTAGCATGTTCTTAGCACTAAGCCATGTTTCTAGTAGTCCAAAGTTGTTCAATTTCCTTGCCTTTTAGTTCTATGGATATTTTTAGTAGCTTCTCCTCAACATTTTAAGACACAATGACTAGCATATCTCTGTAGTCAAGTTTGAGGTGACCTTACGCTTCTAGCTACATGTACTTCATCATATGTGATGGCTATCGGAATTGGAACAACCTTTTGGTGGAATTTCGAATGCCATGAAACCAGATGCATCATGCACACCTCCCTTAACAACTTTTGGCAAGGCTTCCATTGGTCCACTTTCTCTTATATTTTTTGATAATTAATTTGCGCTATGACTTCCATTGCAACTTTCACTAAACTATTGACTACTATGACCAACTGTGAACAACATCAATATGCTCATATTTTAGGCTATGAAGGCATGCATTTAGCATATTCCTAGCATGCAACACTTATGCAGTTCACATCCAATCATACTCCATATCTTAATGATAATTGAAATGAATAAGCATCATGACACTATGCACATCATGCTTAAATATTTACATATAACATCTCCATGTATGGACACCAACCAAAACATAGATTCTTTTATATCCCAAATAGGAAAAATATAACCATATAACTATTCTATCCTATTGGCCTTAAGTATCCATTTATGATTTTTCATACACACCTTGGGCTGATGCAACTATTACTGGAATTACCAAGTAACTTTACTATTGAGAAAATCAAGCGAAGTCACTACTAGATTATCAAACAATTAAACTTTATGCTTGAAACTAGTTGTACTTATTTTGCCATACTAAGAGACATCAGAAAAGTAAAGGACTTCATAAAAGTAAACAACTTAATAAAAGTAAATAAGATGAAAGTAAAATTATGCTAAATGAATTATTGCAATGTTGAAAGAAAATCTTGATCTTTATTTCTATTCATGAATTATGCCTAGGAACAATTCACTTGAATAAATATTTTGTACAACTATAATTTAAAACATTGTAGTCATTCACTCTAATTCAAATCCACAAAAAAAAAATATAAGAATTTTTCCAAGTGTTGGCAAAAGCTTGTTGTTACGGTGCCATAGTGGATTGGTATTTATAGGCATGATCATGGTTTACTACATTATATTTACAATGATATATGTAGAGCTACAATATCCTAGGATTGCATAGAAAGGTTTTATCATATCCTCATGTTTGACTAGAAACTTGTCCTTGATTTAAAACAAAAAGAGGATAGAGTTCTTTACAAATTTGAGGGGTTATGTAAAAACTTTGAAATTATGACTTATATACATAAATGACTCTACTATGAATATTGAATTATGATTTGAGTGGTGTTTAAAAAATTATCATGCAATGCATGATTGACACCTATGAAAAAAACATATCAAAACCAAACAAAACAAAAAATCAAAGCTTGATATAGTTTTAATGTTCCAGGAAATGGTGGCTCCTACATCAACTCATTTCCTTTATAATTGGGCTTCTAAAACTAATACTTGTTAATTATTGCTTTGATTTTTTCTTCTTTTGTTATTGGATCATGTACCATGTAGAAAAATTCAATAATAGGTGTTGTATTTAGTACTTTCCAAGAACACAATAATTATTGAAACATTTTGCTGGCTTTCACATACTATGCCATAAAATGCCTCCTTTCTTTTTTAAAAGCCTTAGATACTTTTCTTAGTTTTTGGTAATTAGTCATTCTTCTAGCTATGTTCCTTGTTACGTCTTTTTAATCCTAGTAGCTAGCTTTGAATACTTGTAGGTCAAAGTTTGCTATGTGGAGCTTTGATTGTCCATCCTTTCTATTTGCAATCTTCTTCTTGTACATTACATAGACTATGACCACTTGCTACTCTAGCCCTACTTTGGGCTTACCTACTTTTAACATGACTAAGTTAGCATATCGGAGATTTTCTAGCCCCATGTACTCTATCAGATCTTTAATCTACAAGTCTTTGTTCTTGATTTTAGCTTGGTGTACATGAGAAAAACTGTCCAAGATGGGTTAACAATTAAGTGTTTGTGTTGGAATAGAATTGATTTTGGCTTTATCCATTTTGATCTCCTTCTCATTAATCTACTTGTACATGTTCACTTGATTTTGGAAATGCTACTTTAGTCATTCATGCTCTTTGGCCTCATTTTTTCACATGATGATCATGATGGTTGATTTCTAGTGTATAACATGTACTTCTTTCATGGACAAGGTTCTATTTTCTCTTGTTAATTTTATGATGTTAAGGTTGAGGTAAGAAAACTATTCTCTTAGTTGATGGATGATCTCTTCTAGAACATTCTTATGTTTCTCCATGTTTGTCAACCTTACCTTTTCTATAGCAATTCTCTTACTTTCTTCTTCTAGTGTTGTTAGGATTTTGGCATGCGCATGTGTTTGGGAATCTACCACTAAAGAATTCCATAATGCCTTCTCTTTCTTCATTTCCATTTGGGCATAGTTAGCCATCAATTGGTAAATTTTTTAATTCCTAAATTGATCTAATTAGTTAAGTGCAATGTATTGTGCAGTGTCTTCCCTTTCTACTCTCAATGTAGCCAATTCCTCTTATAACCTATACACTTCATTTTTAGAATGTTGCACTCTTGTTTCAACCATGATCAATTTATCCTTGGTTAAGATTAGTTTTGACTAAATCACAATGATATCACTATGAATATCGAAAAGTATTTTGCATCACTTATTCTATAATCAATAGTCAATTCAATATGTCTTTGTGGTCTGCTATGGCCATGCACATTCTAACTATGGTTTTTACATATCTTTGTTTAGTAATATTAACCAATGATAACGTGGAAACATTAAAGGATTATTTTATGTGATCAATGATGACATCAACTTCTTCTACTACATCCTAATGTTGTATTACTACTACTATGGATCCTTCTCTTATTTTCAACATTACTTGAAATGATGTAGTGTTCCCAAATATTCTTTCCTTCTAGTGCTCATCCTCTCTTACCTGTAATGAGATTTGATTACTTGTAGGTCTAGTTGATATGATAGGCTTATTAAGATTGTCCCATACTCTATACATGCTAGAAAACTTATGACTTCCTCAACTTATTATTTCAACAATAAGTTGCAATTGGCTCATTAAGCATCTATAATCATGTTATGCTAAAGGAGCACTTTGTATTGGTCTATTAGTAGCTAGTTTTGATCTACTAGGTCTTGCTTATTCCATTCTTGTAGTCGCGATGCTTCTTGTTGGTGTAGATCCTACTACTCCCTTAATTCCTATTGGCTTCTCCAAATGATTATACTTTGGTGACATTGATTTAGAGATTTCAACATACAAGGGCTATTGAGCTTTGCAAAGTACATCATTGATGTAGCCTAATATTCATGAGATAAGGGAATGGCAATTTAAGTTTCCCTTTCTTCTTCTCCTTGAATCTTCTTTTGATTTTTAAGAATAGTAGATGAGCTATGTTATCTTCGAATTTTTCCATTAAGATAGTGCTTCCTATGGTGGCAAAGGTGGAAATTCTATTTTGTCTTTTTGTTGGAAAGAGATTGCACATCCAATTTTGAAGGAAACCTTATCAAGTATAAATAATCCACTATATTTTTTCTCACTTGTTCCATAGGTCATTTACAACTATAGTTTTCTTACCTTTGTGTTGGACTTGGTAGATATTTGGGCAATGTTGGCTTTGACATTTGGAATATTTAGTGCCTTGGTTAGTACTTGAACTAAGTATGGCATTGTGATTCCCTCTACTTTCATTGTACTATCATCCTATTTATTCTTCCATAATTTATACACTTCTTCCAAGTACCATTCACCATTACTTAAGATGGTGAGTCATAGAGGAGAGGCTTGTAGTTATTCATAAACTTTAGTAGGTGAAAACTCCATGAATAGTCCAAAATTCAATTGTACTATGTTGGTGGGCATGATGTACTTCTCTTGGATAGCTCGAAGACACTCATTTTAGAGTGTAAGACATCATCCTTGCTTAGGATCAAGTGATGCATTAACTTATACCTACACAAACTATCCTATTATAGGTGTGGGATAATGGATGTTATAGGATTGAGCATCTTGCTTCATAGAATTAGTCTATTCTTTGGTTCATCTTCTACCTCTTCCCCATGGTCTTATCTCTCTTGATTGTGAAGGTCCTTTTACTTTGTATTCCTTGGGAGGCATATGCAATCATGAATATTTTTGAAATTAGTCCACTAACATAGAAAAAATATGTATGGTTCAAAACCTTTTCTCGAATTCTTGGGTTTGATCAAAATCATTCCTTAATGTCAACTTTAGTTGTAATTAGGTTTGTAAAGTTAGAAAATTTTATATTTTATGACCTATCATAATAATTAATATCTTGTTTAAAGAGTGTTTGAATGGTTATTTGGAAAAAATCATTAAATTATTAGCCTATCCTTGATTTGTTTTTTCAAATGTTAGAAAAAATTGTAAGTAATTTTCACAACTATATATAATAATCTTCCCCACAACAAAGTTGGTCACTCTATGAGAAAAAGGACACGAGAATGACTCAAATCGAAGTTGCAGTGATGAAGATCTGACTCTTTGAACCTTGGAGGTTAGAAAAATAACATGAACTCCTTATGTGTGAAATGAAAGAAGGAAAACATTCTCTAAAACCTCACATGTATATATATATTTCTATTAGGGATATATCATATATACAATAGTGTGGATTTGATATCACAAGAGCTCATACATCGTATCTACAATATCATCGTGAAAAGCTTCAAGATTTTATGAAATTTGTAATGGAAAAATTGGATAAAATGTATAGTTTGAAAGGTATAGAGATTTTCCAAAGGGTTATTAATCATAGGTGATGATTATAATGTAAAAAATTATAATCAAAGTTAGGTAAAAGAAAGAGTTTGGACAAGGTAAGTCATTTAAGCTTTGTAGAAGATGGTTGGTCAGAATTGCTGAATGTATGAATGAATATGTGTATGTAGGAAAATAACAATGATTGTATAAGTATTATAGAGGCATAAGATGATGTGAAATTTTTCATCAAGTATTAAGTACAAGATTTATACAAGTAGATTCTCCCTACAGCAGGTTCCAACTTTAGTGTCCTTATATAACTACACCTACAAGTGTCCATAGACACTAAAGGAGTTAAATGTAAAACATGCATGTCTTCCAAATATACACATGTTAGTATTGTTCCAATAAGAAAATAACACTATATTATATAAAATATTTAAGTTATGATTGTATACAATAGTGATATGGAATGGTAGTAGCAAGCATTAGAGAAAATGAAACGTGAGATGCCTTACCACAGGCATAATGAATTCTATGTGTGATGCATGGTTAAAACGATGATTATCCCTTCTATCCAAGATCAAAACCAAGTCCCTTTGATGCTAATGATTGGCGTTTGAGAATGAGACATATGATTTTTGTAAAATTTCTTAGTTTGAAATGTAACGCCTTTTTTTTTTCTTCAAGGATAACTCTTTGAGTTACCTTATTTCTTTTGTCATGTTCATACCTTGCCTCCATGATAGAATCTCTTCTTTCATAGGCCTCTATTACTTGGTATCGCCTAGTCATTTTTTAGTAACTTGACAAACTTTTGATGAGTGAAGAGGTACCACTACACTCAACCATACAAATATGAGCATGCATGCACAATCTAGTCAAACTCTGCAAATGAACTAGTTGTGGCATCTAGATAGTTATACATTGATCGTAGTTTATTATCTTTCCACTTGGACTAGTATTTGCTTTGTCATGTATGGTTTAGTCCAGAGTGAGATGTATGACGTGATCCCTACTACTATGCTACTTCCAAGGACAATAAAAGATAACTTAATTAAGCTAATGGGCAATAGGAAATAACATATAAGTTAGCCTAAGTGCGATGAGCATCTATCCTAATCATTCGTATGCATCTTGGACTTCATGAATTACTTTTGGGATTACCAAGCATACATCACTCGAAGCACTACTTGATACGCTAATGGGTTACGATTTAGTTACACTTAAATGTTCGTGATTAAGGAATACTCCTTCCATGTTAACAACAAGAATAGTAAATGATGATAAAAGAAGCATTAACTAAGAAAATAATAATAAATAATCAATAATTAAAATAATTAAAAGCTAAGTGAATGTTGCAATGATGGAGTAATCTTGATCTTTGTTGTTGATCATGTATGTGTCCAAGTACATCACACTCGAACAAAGGTTTCATACAATTACAAGCATCACACTATGAGATGCACTTGGAAAGAACACTAACCCTAAACCCTAAGCTCTAAAAACTAAAAAACTAACTAAAGACTCCCCCTCCTAAAACTTCGTCTAGCATGTGCCTCAATGTTGTATTTATAGGATAACATGAAAATAGTGATATTGGATATCCAATATTGTTTCCAAGACTACAATATCGTGTATCCAATATCGCATATCCAATATCATATACCCGATATTAGGGCTTGACAGACTGTGATTCATCATACCTCCACGACTAAATAAAAACTCATTGTCAAGTCAAATAAAATGAGGAAAAAGTTCATTTGATTACAAATAGTGGATAGGTATGGGATTATTTCTTGACCATGGATTGCTTCATGTCACAGTGTGGAACAAAACAAAATTTTGACACCAAAACAAAATATAAAATTTGTGGAAATCATGTGGTTTCTAGTGGTGGTGGCTCCTGCATGGGTGCCTTTCCTATGTATTGAACTTGGGGCTTCTAAAATTGATACCTTTGAAGAAGTGCATGAATTTTCTCCTCTTTCTTCCAAGGATCATGAGCCATCCATGTTGATGTTTCAATGTTTGATGGAGCTGGAACTTCCCATAGACATGACAACTACGAGAACATTTGATTGGTCTTGACATACCATGTTGCAAATAGTTATCATTCCTCTTCATAATCTTTAGCTTTATCTTTGACTTCCTAGTAATCTGTAATCCATGAATCCAAATTTGCTACTACATCTTTTTGACTTTGAGAGTTGGCCTTTACCACCTCCAATTTAGAGTTTGCAACATCTAATCTCTGCAATGTTTTTTTATGTTCAACAAACTCAGCTTCATATCTTGCATAAGTAGCCACTACCTGCTTATCAAGCTCATTCCTCTAGCTTAGAATGAGCCACTACCTACTTAGAATGTCTAAGTTGGCATATCACATATTTGCCAACTCAATGTATTCTTTGAGATCTTGAATTTATAGGCCTTGGCTTTTTAATTCTGCCTTATGGGCAAGGCCATAAGTATCTAAAATGGCTTGCCAATCAATTTTTTGAGCACAGAGGGAGTTGAGATCTGCTTTGGCCATTCAAAGTTCCTTCTCAATGATTTTCTTATACATGACCACCTAGTCATGGAAGTGCTTCCTTAATATTTCATGCTTCTTAGCCTCATTTTCCCACGTGCTTGTTTCAATGGCTATATCCTGTTGGATGGTCCATACCTCCTCCATTGAGAGGAATCTATTTCTTCTTACTAAGCAACTTATATCTTGGTTGAATCTTAGTAATTATTGTCTCATTTTTTGAAGGGTTTCCTTGAGAACATTTTTCTATTTCTTAATGGTAGTCAACTAAAGATTTTTGACAATAAGTAGGTTATTCTCCTCTTGTAAGGCCTTGAGAGCTTTAACATGTGCATACATCTGAGCTTGTGCTTTTGAAGCGCCTATTCTTTTTCCATTGGAACCCTTTTATTCTCCATTAACAATTCATTTAGTTGATCTATTCTAAAGGATTCTAACTCATCAGGTACTGCAACAAATTGGGACAAATCCTATTGTTCAACTCGTAGGATGATGAAATTTTCTTGGAGTCTTTCCAACTCGGCTTTTGCACGTTTGGCCCTAATCTTAGCCATGATTATATTTTCTTTAGTGGTGATGAGGTTTGACTGTATTATAGTGAAATTATTGGAAATGTCAAACAGATAAGTCTTTACTTGTCCTGTTTGTAGTAAATGATTAAAAACATCTTCATGCACAGTGGGAGTCATCGAGAAACTAGTTAGGAATTAAGAATCTCTTGCTCTAGTTAGATCTATTGGTGGCATAATATGAACATTAAAATATTATTTGATGTGGTCCATGACCACCTCTATTTCTCCAATTTCATCTTGGTGTTACATGACCACCATTGTTGCACCTTCACTAGTTTCTAATTGCACTTGGAATGATGTAGCATTTTTAGAGATCTATTGTGACCAATGTGACTCCCCTCCTTCTAATTAAATTGAGACTTCACCCCTTGAAGGATTAATTAATATGGTTGGCTGTAGAACATCATTAATAACCTTGAAGATATTGACCTTTTCTTTACTCCCCCAATTGACGATCTCAACGATGGCCCTAATATGGCTCATCAATGATTGGTAATCTTGCAATAGTGGTGTTGGTTGCTAGTCTTGCTAACCTATGGGTTGCATGTTAGGCCTTTCTTCATGTTGTTGGCTAGGCCATGTGTCTAGACGTTGGCTAGGCCCTGTCATTTGAGGTGTAGTGGGCCCAACCATCTATTCTTGTTTAGGCTCCAACATATTTCCTTGGTGCTGGTGCCTTGAGTAACTCAGCATATGAAGCATTCTATGCTTTTTTGAGGACATCACTAGTGTACATCAACATTCTAGCACACTGGCATAACTTCTTAATTAGACATAGAAAGGGTAGTGTGAACTTTCCTATTTTCCATTCTTCAAACCACCTTAATATTTTTGTTAAATATAGATGAGGAAAATTAACATCAACCTTGCCATAAAAATTACACTTCCTTTTACCAAAAAAGTAAAAATTCTATTTAAACCCTTTATTCGGAAAATATGACAGGTGTCAATTTTAAAATAAATTCTCTATTCAAAGGTTAATTCTCCATATGTCTTATCTTATTTGCCATATGTCCTTAATAATCATACTTTCCTTACATCTACATCATAGTGAAAGGACAAATGAGCAAGTTTGGGTCATTTATTTAGAAGATTCAAAACTTCCACAATGGTCTTTATGAAAAAATATACTGAAATTCCACCAATATAAATGGTGGTGTCCTCTTCTTTATTGTGCCAAAAATGATATATTCCACCTATATACCACTCTTCACTCCTTGAGAGGATGGGACATAATGGAGATCCCTTAAGTGAATTCTTGACTTTCTTAGGAGAAAATTTGGTAAAAATCCCAAAATTAAGTTCCACAATCACGACAGAGGATGTGGACTTTTCCTAAATGTCTTGAATACATTCTAGGAACAACATGATGCGTTATTCTTATTTTGGAACCTTGACCTTTCCACCTTCTTCTTGGCCAGATTATGTAGTGATAGGAGTTTCCTAATGGATGCTGAATAATTATGTCTCCTACTTTGCATGTTCTGCATGAGGTCCTTAGCCTCTACCTCCTCTTGAGCATTTAGTTGCACCTTGAGAAGGTCCTCCTTGTTGTCATCTTTTAGGGACCATCTATAATCACACAAGAATCAATTATTAGTAAGATTATTTAAAGAAATTTTATTATCTTATATCTTACTTATTGCCTTTAATAAATGTTTAACTCTTTGCTTAGTGTGATTCTAGAGTTAGAAAATTTTTTTCAAGAAAGTTTCCCTAAAATTTTAATGTCAGACCTAATTTGTTGAGGTGACACATATAGTAACTTAGATGACTTATGTGAATGGAGAAAATTAGTTTGACATGAATTTCTAATAGTACTACCCTATGATATCCTTTGGGTGATAGAAAATTTCAAAAATGTTATGCACAAGTTGTACAGTACCCCTCCCCCATGACTAAGTTGAACACTTTGGGTTTAATTAGATTTAATTAGAAAAGAAATTGGAGTGTCAAAGAGAGAAATATTGGAAGTTTAATTTAGACTCGCAAAGCTCTAAAAATCATGGAAGAAAATTTGAACAACTCCCTGACATCAACTATTAAAAATGACATGTGTAGTATGCAAGGGTCCACTATATATACTTTTTATGGATGTGATATCTAATACACGATATCATGTACTAAATATCTCTTTGAATCTGATATCATGTCCTAGCCAAGATAGGGTACTTAGTAGAAATGATAATTTTTCAATTTTTTAGCATCAAAATTGAAGGATTTGAGGTAAATTTGAAAGTTCTGTGTAATGGCAAGGGAATTGAGACATCGAATGTGTAGTGAAGTGGAGTCATACAATGAAGTTCTTTGAAAAGGATAAGGAAATAGGCCATGTAATGGTTCTAAGGAACATTCAATTAAAATGATGATAAAGGAAAGAATAGATTGATGTGATGGTATGCAACAAGTACAAATTATGGAGCCCATCCATGATGTGATACATTAGCCTTTCCTTAGAGAACCCATGGCCTGGGAATTTGTTTAACAAAGAGTAATATCTTTCTAAGGCCATGTTCAAGGGTTCATGTTGTCCTTGTTTTCAATCTTGCATTTGTCTCCTCAAGGTTGACAATCTTACATATGTTTGATATCTTTTGTTGAAGAGGTTTACCATTGTAGGCTAACAGTGAATTGAATTTAGTTTTAAAGACCTGTACCACACTTTAGCTTAGCGAACAAGTGTCATATGGAAGAGCTTGAGCCTTTGCCACCCATTTTCAATGTTGTTCCATACACAAGCATCATAGAAGGCTTGTAAATGATGTTGTGGATCTAAATCATAGCCTCCTAAGAACTTAGGAAAGTTGTTTAAATTAATACTGGGTAGATGACTTTCCTTGTGATGCCTATGGAATATCTGAATTGCCTTTGTTATATGCATTAGGCTCTTAGTGGCCAGTAGGGGTTCATCATCACTAAATAGGTTGTGAGTTCGTGAGTTGGGAAAATGTTGTCTATGTTCATGTTAGCATTCTTGAATTTTCTCATAGATTCAATTTTTATTTCTATACCAATCCATTAAGGAATAGTCATCCGTGTCACAACCCGACATTGAAAGAGCAGAGGAAGAGAGGGAACTAGAAGACTCATCATGACTTTTGTAAGCCTCCCAGTCATTCCTTAACGTACTCTTGCTATCCATTGAGAAGGTCCTGGGGCTTACAAGCCCCTTCATTCTAGGGGATGTCCCATCTTCACTAGAGGTGTTTGAGTTGGATGAGAAAATTCCTTGAGTATTCTTGGGATGTTTATGAATGTATTAAACTCTTGCATAAGATTGAGTGCTCCAAACTTTTTCTTCATCCTAAATTCATTGGTTCTCCAATGAATTTCCTCGCTAGATGTTGTGTTATCATTGTCTTATAAAAGAGACATTATCATGAATTATGTGTGACTTAATTGAATTTAATTTTTTTGTTTGAAAGGTATATCATTAATACCTTGTTACAGTGAGCTTATATGATATAACGAATCTAGATAACTAGCACCATCCTTGGCAACAATTCCAATGATGAGTGGCGAGGTACTCCTATGCTCAACCATACAAATATGAGCATATACACATGATTCGGTTGAACTCCATGGATAGACTAGTTGTGGCACCTATATAGTTATAGGTTGATCCTAGTTTGTTATCTTCCCACTTGAACTAGTATTTGCTTTGTCACATATGGTTTAGTCCAAAGTGAGGTGTATGATGTGATCCCTACTACTATGCTACTCCCAGGGACAATAAAAGATAACTTAATTAAGCTAATGGGCAATAGGAAATAGCATCTAAGCTAGTCTAAGTGTGATAAGAATCCATCCCTATTCATCCGTATGCATCTTGGACTTCATGTACTATTTCTAGGATTACTGAATGCACATGACTTGAAGGACTACTCGATACGCTATTGGGTTACCACATAGTTACACTTAAATGTTCGTGATTAAGGCATACTCCTTTCACGTTAATAATAGAAATAGTAAAAGATGATAAAAGAAACATTAAATAAGAAAATAATAATAAATAATTAACAATTGAAATAATTAAAAGAAACTGAATGCTACAATGATGGAGTAATCTTGATCTTTATTGTCGATCATGTGTGTGTCCAAGTACATCATACTTGAACAAAGGTTCCATACAATTACAAGCATCATACTATGGGAATGCACTTGGAAAGAATACTAAATCTAACTATAAGAACAAAAAACTATAAAACTAACTAAGACTCCCCCTCGTAAAACTTCCTCTACCATGCACCTCAATGCTATATTTATAGGATAACATGGGACTAGTGATATTGGATATCTGACATCATTTTTAAGCCTATGATATCGCATACCCAATATTGTGTACCTGATATTGAGGCCTAGCAGATCATGAATCATCACCTTCTTGCACATGGACAAGGTTTGACCTCATAAGTGCTACTTGAAGTAATGATGGTGTTGAATTCTAAGGTGGTAAGATAATGTTACCATGTAGATCTATCCATTTGAGTTGTTCATCCTAGTAAAAAATGCATGTAAAATAAGGATACTAAGGGTCAATATGAGCATATTAAATCTTGGCTTGCATCAATGCACATCAATCTTCTTCAAGCCATACAAAATTAATAGTGCACATAAATAGTAACCAAGGCACACCTTCCATGTTGGAGATGAATCTTCCATGTTGAGCTCTCCACCATGCTTGCTAAAGTGACTAGTCAATGTTGAAGTGCATAAAGTAATGAATTTTCACTTTTGTGGCTTCCATGCTAGGGGGTGCCATTTTCAATGCTAGGGTTAAAGACTGCATGCTAAGAAGAAACTTCCATGTGGAAGGGGAAAGGTTTCTAGGCTATGCATGTGATCTGCACACTAAAGGGGAAAAGATTCAAAAACCCCCAACCTTCCACATTGGGAGTAGGTGATATTTACTCCCTTGCATGTTCTTTGAGTGTAGAAAAATTTCTACCCCCATAAAACCCATCATTTACTTTTTTGGCATTCTAAAATCCATTTTTTACCCTCCCAATCCCAAATATGGATACTAGGTGACCTTTTTCACTTGGATAATGAGCCTTTAATCACTTATGAGGTACTTTTTAGCCCCCAAAGTATACATTATGTGACATTTCCCACTATGGGTTATGATCTTTATATTTACATTGAATTTTTTCCTTGGGTTTCATGGGGTGAAAGCTACATGATGAGGATTGGCTATAACATGCAAATTTTTGTGGTGGTTCAATGGATCCTCTTTATTGATGCCTAGAAGATTGCCCTGAGGGGTACTAAGAAAAAAAATAAAAAACACCATTTCATATTATAACGCTACAATGTATATAGGTCACATGAGAATCAAACTATCTAGGTCACCAAAATTTCTAGTTTAAGGTTGTCGCAAGTCATGGTACTAGTTTAAGGCCCTAGCAAGCTATGTTGCCAGTTTAAAGTCATAGCGGACTATTAAAAATAGGCTCTCTTGTTGATGATTGTTGGCTACATGTAGTATGGTTTTAGATAGGAATGATTAATCAAACTGACCAACTCATTTCCATCCATGTTAGCTATTCTAAATGCTTTATTTCCATATGCTCTAGTGATAAAGAAGGATCCTTCCTAGCTAGTTGAGAATTTGTTTGCATGCTCATGGATGATCTTGAGGACTAGGTCATCCTCCTTGATATTTTGAATGGTCAAATTATGATGATGCTATCACTTCTACCTCTCTTAAGAATTCTCAATGTGAGCAAGCACTCACATATACTTCTCCTCCACCAAATTTAGGGCTATCATTCACAACTCCTTATTTTGTTCATCATTCACAAATCTAGTCAAGGCTACTCAAAGTGATGGCACCTACAATTCAAGAGGTAAAACAACTTTAGAACCATAAACTAGGATATAAGAGGTAATACTAGTTACAATGTGATATGTTTTTCTACAAGGGGTCATACCTGTTGTAATGTTCTCTAGGTTGTTATATAGTGATACCACTTGATGATGTATTCAGTTATAGTGATGATGAAGTATTCACAGATGGAAATGTTATGATGGAAATGGCACTAGCCCCATGGGTAATTGAAGCTTTTTCAAAGTGCATGATTACTTCATAACCCTTGGGTACTTGGCTAATATTGTTAATATGTTCATCAAGGTACTTAGGATCTATGGTTGTTTGGTCATTACTAGGTAAAACCATGAGTTGTACGGCTATAGCTTGACCTTTTGTTGAGGATTGAGAGACATAATGGAGGTCAAACTCCATAGTTATGGCTTTTCATTAGGCTATATGACTACTTTTGTAGAAGTTTTTCATTATGGATTTGAGTATGTTATCATTGCAAATCACATTGACTTGGCTTCTAAAGAGGTAGTGTCTTTACTTCTTCAACAAGAAGACTAGTGCTAGAAAATACTTCTCCACTTCAATGTATCAAGTCTCATGGGCAACTAATGAGTGGCTAAGGTAGTGTACAGGCATTTCTAATCCATCATCATGTTTTTGACAAAGTAGAGAGGCAATGGATGTATTAGACATGGAAAGATAAATGTAAGATGATTTACCCTCTTGTAAAGGATAAACTATTGATAGTTGTGTCAACTCTTGCTTAAGGTTTTCAAAGACCTCTTAGCATTAAGTCCTACACTCATATTGAACTTCTTTCTTAAGAAAGTATTGCATGGACTATAACTTATCTGTAAGTTGAACAATAAACTTACACATAAATTATAATTTTTCTTGTAATCCCCAAATCTCCTTAAGCTTGGTAGGTGCTACTAATTTAGATATGGTCATAACTTTATGAGGATCAACACATATCACTACTTTGGAGACTACAAAGCCAAGCATCTTACTATTCTTGACACTGAAGATGCACTTCTTAGGATTGATCCTAACCTCATATTTGAGGCATCATTTAAGAACAAGATCTAGCTCATTAGCATGGTCATGGACCATCTTGGACTTGAAAACTATGTCATCTGCATAATCCTTAAGAAAAACTAGCATGTAATCACTAAATATATAGGTCATGACTCGTTGATAGGTTGTTGTAGCATTCTTAAGGCCAAAGGACATCATAGTACAGAAAAAGGTACTCTATGGGATCATAAAGTTCATGCTTATTTGATGCTATGGGTTGATCCTAATCTAGTTATATCTCAAGAATCCATCCATAAAGGACAGCAAGACATGTCTAGCTATAGTATCAATAACTTGATCAATACTAGATAAATAGAAGTTATCCTTGATAGTTAATTTAGTTAGACATCAAAAACCAATGCAAATACAAATAATCCAATTTTTCTTAGGGACTACCAAAATGTTGGATACCCATTCTTAGTATTCTATAGTCCTAATGAAAGTAGCTTGGTAGAGCTTTGATATTTTATCATGAATTACTAAGGCCAAATTAGGTCTAATATTGCACATTTTTTACTTAACTGGTCTAATGATAGGGTCTATTATGATGTTGTGTTGGACTAAACATGTTGGCATATCTTCATATGACTAATTAAATACCTTAATGTTGCTTTGTAAGACCTTGGTGATCTCTTGAACACATTGAGGCTTCAGTGAGGAACTTAAATTAAGAGTTTTCTCCCCACCACTATGTGTTGTAGTAGGAAACTCAACTAGAGAGTCCTCACCTATGTTGCCTACCTCTAACTCAAGGGTTTTGACTAGGTTTTTAGGCCATTCTAGAGGTTTCTCTATTTAGGCTATGTGGTCTACAAGACTCTCAAGCTCAAGATCTACGTAATTAGGGTCAATGCACCATTCACAATCATTGTGAGATCCATGTAGATATGAAGGCAAAATGATTTACTCTAAGGTATTCATACTTTGATCCTTCATGTCAATTAAAATCATATTAAGTGGCACTTGGGTGAATAAATAATGCTTAAATGCTATAAAGTTACTCGGATACATGCAAATCCAATGCAAACAAGGTCATCCAACATCATCAATGAGGTAAAGACAATTGGACAAAGTGCAATAGAGGCCAACAAGGGTTAAATGAAGGTTAAGC
The DNA here is from genome assembly GCA_015680685.1 of Gnetum montanum. NCBI lineage: Eukaryota > Viridiplantae > Streptophyta > Gnetopsida > Gnetales > Gnetaceae > Gnetum > Gnetum montanum. The sequence goes on from MNCI01033120.1 coordinate 521,640, forward strand.
TAGGGGAAATATAAGAAATAAGATCAACAAAGGCAAAACTTTTGCTAATTTTAGGCCTTAGTGGGCTAGGATGCTAGTTTAGAGTCTTGGTGAACTATGATGACAATTTAAGGCCTTAGCGAATCATGGTTACATGGTGCCAAATGATGATTAAGGAAGGTGAAACCCCACTATTTGATACCATTAAAAGGCTAAACAAAGGTAAATAACATGGTAATAAGATAAACAAAGAATGTATAAGGCTATATAAAATTCATAGAATGTCAATAAGGTCAATAAGGAAAAACAAGTCATAAAACAAGCCAAAACATTATGTAATAGGACAAAAATGAAGAAAAACATTCTATAAATTGCAAAATTTGGAAAATATAAGTAAAAAATGGTTAGGTTTCACTAGTTTTAGGCCTTAGTGGGCCATGTTTTGAGGCCACAAGGCTATTAGGTGAGTTCAAGCATCAATTAGGGCTATTTTTGAGTTGTTTGGACCTAAAAATCAAGTGTTTAGAGGCTTCCATGTTAGAATCAACATGGAAATAGGGATTTTTAGCATGGAAACTAAGCCAAATAGGTTTTGGGATGCTTAGAGGTCCAAATTTAAAGTTTTGAAACCTTCCTAAGGTCCATCAAAATTGGGTGCTTCAGAGGTCTGTCAAGGCCAAAACGCAACTTTTGGAGCCTTTACCCCTATTTCTATGCTAACTAGCATGGAATATAGGGGGTTCAATGTAAAGAACAAAAATCCAAGGAAAAATAAGATAAAAAACTATTTAACATGTAGCTGGGGCCTAAATCTAGAACTTGTGCATCATCTAACTTTGTTCCAAGGAAGTTAGAGTCAGTTTTCAACATTAAAACATGTCAGAATAAATTTCCCCAATTTTTCATGATAGGAATAGTATCTCCAACATGGAAAAATATGGGGACATGTTTTTTGTTGATTCAAAGTGGTTTAGGAGAACTTTGACAGGGTTAATAGACCCTAGGATTGTAAACATCAATTTTCTAAGTTTTTAGCTAATTTTGAGCATGTTTGAATGTTGTTCAAGGGTAATTAAGGCCTTCCCACCTATTTACACACTAGGGGAGTTACTCTAGGAAGGAAAAATGGGGGGAATGAATTTTGGAGTTTGAAATAAGATTAGAGAAGAAAAATCTTGTGGCTATGAGGTCCTGGGCTTCTCTAGCATAGAGTTTTAGCTTCTAATAGTGTCATCTTATAATAAATAGTGAAAAAGTAGTTTTCCAAATTTTTTTCCATGATGGATGAGTTACTCCAACATCAAAGAAGCAAGAATCCTAAATTTGAGCCAATTCTTGTCACAATTGATCATGCATGTTACCTTCTAGAGTTACTAGGGCCAAGGGCTATTAATCAAAGTGGTGTTTTAGCATTTCCCCTTTTCTCTACATTGGGGATGAAGAGATCAACATGTAAAACTAGGAGAAACCACGTTCTAGCCACCTAGGATCAACCTTGTAAAGTTTAAGAGCTCTAATGGCTATTGCCAAGGTTCTATAGTACATGAAAGGTCATTTAATGTTATTTTGAGGTGTTTAGGAGTTCTGAAAACATTCCCCCTTGAGTTTTCATGCTAAGGATACCATCCTCAACATGGAAATTGGGATTCCAAGTGTGGAAGATTCATGCATCTCAAATCTAGATGAAGTTTGACATTAATCGATGGATGTTAGCCTTTGGGACTACTTAGGCTGAGGACCAAGGTTTCATGTCAGGTTCTGAAATTTTTGGGTATTTTGAAGTATTTTTTTGGCTTCTCCCATTTTTTCCATTCTAGGAATGTGATTCTTAGCTTGGAAAAGTAGAGGGAATAATTTTTTCCCATTTGATATTAGTTTTTTTGAAGTTTGAAGGCTCTAAAAAATGTCAGTAGGGTCCTAGAAAGCATGCAAGTTTAGTTAATGTCATTCTGAGGTATTTATGGATCCAATATAATTATTTCATCAATTTCCATCCTATATAGCATGGATGGGAGAATCTTCAATGTGAAAACACCATAAGACTTAGATCTATACTAGTTTTCACTTCAATTGATCATGCATGTGTGCTTCCAAGGTTGAGGAGATTGAAGACTAGGGTTTGGAGTCAAAACTAGTTAGTTTGTAGGTTTCCCAAGTCATTTTCTATCTTTTTCCTCTTTGTCCATGCTAGGGATAGTTTTCCTAGCATGGAAAACTAGGGGGAAATATATTTTTACTTTTTTGCATCATTTTTAACCATGCATGTAGGTCTTTGAGGTTACTAGGAATTATTATCAATGCTTGGTGTTAAAAGTTTTCTATTTTAAATATTGATGAGTGGTTTTTGGTGTTCCCCTAATTTTTCTATGTTGGGGCTTCCAAGACCAGTGTGGAAAATTAGGTTAAAAGCTTTTTGGCCTTTTTTGATGTCTTTTGATCATGCATGTAGGCTTTTACAGTTTCTAGTGTCGAATGTTGACATTCGATGTGGAAATTTAGTTGTTTCAAGGGTCATTAGATAATTTTTGGGCTTCCCCCCTTTTCAAAATACTAGGGTTTCCATGATTAGCATGCAAAATTATGGGGAATAGCATTTTAGCTTTTTATGGTCAATCTAGCTATGCATGAGTGTCTATAGGATCGCTAGTGTTAGGCATCAGTGCTTAAGGTTGAGATTTGGCCATTTTGAAGGTTGTGAAGTGGGTTTTTAGGATTTTACCCTTCTATCTAAGTTGAGGGTGGGAGGCTCAGAATCAAAGAGGTCTCACTTAGTGAAGAAAGTTATATCTAGGCCAAATTGATAGTTGATCGACCATGCATGTCAACCTCTAGGGTTTCTAGTCTTGATGATCAATGTTGGGTTTCAAGATTCAATAGTTTGGAAGCTTGTAAATACCTCATGTAATATCCCTTATTTCTTCCATGTTTGGCATGATGTACCTAATGTGTATGAGAGGGGATGATAGCTTTGTACCATACTTAACCACTTTTGAAGCTTTCCAATGTCCTTGAGAGTTCTAGCAAGGTCTAGGGGTCACTAGACATCAAGAAATGATCATTAGATAATCAATTTAGGTCATTTTGGATTCCCCCATCTATCCATGCTAAGGGTAAGATTCTTAGCATGGAAGAAGCCTTCTTAGCATGAAAAACATCAAATCTTAAATTTCAACTAGTTTTAACTAGATTTGGTGGGATTTTGAGGTTGTGGGAGATGCTTTATGGGGTTCTATGTTATATGGGGCCAATTTTGAGGTCAAACCTAGCCTAGGTAGTTTCTAGGGGATAAGAGAAGATGTTACCCCTCTTCTTTGACATTGGGAAATACTCGCCTTGCATGGAAATTCATGGTGTCTAGCTTTGTTCATGTCTCACCCACTTTTAGGAACCATGGGTTGTAAAAGGCATGTTTGGGTTACCAAAAATGGTAAAATATTTTTAATTATAAATATTTTATGAAACAAGAGGCATGTTTCCATGCTAGGCATGGTATTCGCAACATGGATGCATGGGGTTAAGTTTTCCATAAGGTTTTAAGTGTCAAATTAGAAAAATTCTTCACATTGATGCCATTTTTGGATAAGAGAGAAGGCATAGGGTGTGGCCCAAAATCCAAAAATTTAAAATTTTGAAAAGAGAAGTTATTTTTCATCAAAAACCAACGTGAACTAGACTTTCCATCCTTTGGAATTTAGTGCACTTATAGTTATGGTGCACTAAGTTAGTAGCTAGGGGTTCAAGGTCTACGTTTAGGTTTTAGATGAATTTTATATGTCAAATTTTATAATTTTTAACTACAACTATCATTCCCCAATAATAACACATTGGAGGAGAGCTTTGGAAAAGGTTCTTGTGGCAACAACAACCAATTTTGAACATGGAAGCCTTCCATCTTCCTCATAGCCAGTGTTGATCTTTGATCCTTCTCATTTTTTAGCCATTTCCAGTGTTGAGCATGCCATGGTGCCAAGGCAATGGGCTAGGGGCGGGGGTGGTGGAGGAGTTGGGGAAGAGTTAGAACTCCATGATCTAGAAGGTGGATGAACATGCCCAAGAGCTAGAAGAAGGACATAGGTCCATCTCCATCTAAGCTTCTTCTGTTGCTATTCCAAGGTAGGTAGTTCTACCTATTTTTTTCTTTATTAATGGTTTTTCTAGGTTTTTGCTTCTCATTTGTTAAGGCCATGTTTTCTAGATCTACTCTAGTGGAGGGAATTTTTAAGACTTCCATGCAAATATATAGTTGTTTCATTGCTTTAGCTTTTGTAGATTTGATTTTGAAAACAGGGCTTATTGTTTCATTCTTTTTTCCCTAAACTTTGCGATGTGGCCATTCTTTTTAAAATATAGGCCTTATGATTTATTAAAATGAAATTTTTAAAAAATCATACCCCATTATTATGGTGTAAATTTTAATGGGTATCAATGGTTTTGACTATTTCGACTGTTTCCAAGCCTATATGAAATCTTGATTTTGAAGTTTTTTAAGTTTTGACATGAAAAAGTAAGCAATGTTGTGTATTATTTCTTTGGAGAACGGCTTCAAATTTGTAAACTTGGAGGTGATGGGTTCATAGCTATTCATTTATGCTTTCTAATGGGTGTTATCCCATTTACTTTGGATTCATAATGATGAAGTTAACATAGTTAGGTTGTTTGTATCACTTTTGTAACTTCATGCAATTTTGAAAATTTTTTATAAGTAAAAAGAGAAGGTTTTAACTAATTTCAAGTTATGATTGAGTACTCTTTCGAGTTAGCTTTCCAATGGAGGTGGAATCACTCAAATTGGACGTAAAACAAATTTTCTATGAATTTTTTACTAAGCATGTTTAATAAATATGTTTGTGCCCTTTTTGGATTATTGCCTAAACTGACAAATTTTTCCTACATCAATGGCAAAGGTCTTAAAATTTTTCTAAGCATGTTTGCATAGGAGTTGATTTAAGCTTTCAAATGGTGATGGAATCACTCCTTTTGGAGCTCAAATGAATTTTGGCAAATTTTTTACCAACCTTGGCATAAAGGGGTAAATGTTGATGATTGTGGTTTTGGCTAAATCATTTTCATGTTTTATAGATATATGGATATAGTTTTTTTGGTTTTAATGGTAATTACTATAAGGTTCATAATTTCATGATTCCTTTTGTAGCAGAATCACTAAAATTGGAGCACAAATGAATTTTTTTATCTATGGCTATGTGAACAAGGAAAAATCATGGTTGTAGCACATTAACCATTGGGAAAGAGAGGTGGTTGATATGTATAACTTATGTTTTTTATTTTTTAACATGTAAAACTAATGCTTAATTTTTTGTTAAATAAGAGTAAAAGATTTTTCTATTTTTAGCAAGCTTTTACTATGGCTACATGGCTTTTTCTAAGCTTATGATTCCTTTTCTAAATTTGTGCATAGTTTAGATGATTTTTCTAAATTTATGCATAATTTTCATAATTTAGATGTTTGTTCTAAACTTATGCTTTTTTTTCTAAATTATGCATAATTTAGATGCTATTTTCTAAATTTATGCATACTTGCATATTTTTTCCAAATTTATGCATAATTTAGACTAAGACTGAGTTTTGGGCTATAAAATTTTAGCTATAAAGGCTATAAAATATGGTAACAATGCTTTTATGGAATTTATTAAGCTAATTTATATAAACATCTAAGAGATTTTTTATAGTGGCTAATTTCACATGTTACTTAAGAAGTTTTTTCTAAATTTATTAAGAAATTTCAATTGGTCATAATGTAAGGTTATACAAGGTTGTAATAATGTTTTCTTGTAGAATTGCTTCGACTAATTGAGAAAAAAACACCTTAGAGATTTTTATAGAGGCCGATTTCACCTTTGAATAGTTGTTTTGTCTAAATTTTCTAAGTAACTCTAATAGGTCACAATGATATTTTTCTACTTTGCTTCATGTAGGGTCTTTTTAAGGCTTATCCTCATCATAGTGAAGCTGGTTGGTATCTTGTGCTACATTGGTCATCCCAAGACCAACATCCCACCACATGACATACCTTTTGGGAAAATCTCATTATGGTTCCATCCTGGAGCAAGGGACTTCCTTGCTTACCTTCTTATGAACTTCATTATGATGATTAGAGTTTGATCATCAATGATCAAATCCTAGTAGTGGCTCAAACTACTTTGGATGAATTCACCAAGAGTCTTCAATTCAGAATTTCTATGTATCAATAGTTAAGAGGGGACTTTGATGAATACATTACCAAGTTTAACCATGTATACAATAAGTGTAAGGATGATGGGATAATTCACAACTAGTTGGTAGATGTCGATGGCATATATCAAACCCTTGTAGCTAGGACCTCTACTTAAAGCACACCAAAGAAGAAAAGGAAAGGTAAATGTAAAGGCTATAGCTTCTATTTTTTTATAGCTATAAATTTGAGTGTTCTATCTCTTTTCTTAGTTGTTGAAATTGCTCATATTAATGCTACACTTTGGTTATTTCTTCGCAGGACCTTCCACCTTAGTTCATGTTACTATACCACTTTCAAGTTCATATTATGAGGATACCCTCATCTTGTAGTTTGGTATAGTGACATCAGCATAGGAGTGGAAAAAGGGATAAGTGCCTAGGTATTTTCAAGGGAAAATCTTGCACATAGTTTTGCTTGATGTATTCATAGAAACCATTCCTTCCACTCTTGTTGCAAAGATGTTACTTATCATCAAATTCTTTGATGAGAACATTGATCATTTTAGCATCATCATTTGATGTGCGAAGGTGAATATGGACATAGGTTCTAGCCTCTTTTGCTACTTGCTTAGTATCTCTACTTATGGAAAAAAGGTTTCCACTAGGATAGTAGGGGAATCAGGCCATCATGATGAAGTTCTAAAGTGGCATGATGCCAACATGGGGCGCTCTAGAATTTCAATGGATAGCTTCACAAACCCTAATGCAAAGGAATCATATCCTTTTTTTAGGTCTCATGCATTTTCCAAGCTACTATTCACAATAGAAGGTAATTGGCCTAGCATAGGGGTGGACCATTAAAAAGGTCCTAATTGAGAACATCAGATTTGATTGAATGGTTGATTTGGCTACTGGGCTTCAGGAGGACATCCTTAGACTCCATGTTGATACATCTATAATAATCCATATGTACTTTGCATTTTTTGCAAGTTATCTAAAGAGATTTACAAAGTTTCTAATGGGGTACAAGAATGGATAATGCATTTTCCATGATCCCACAAAACTTTCTAGGCCTTGGATAAAGCACATTTATCAAATAGTGTAGGCCTAGAATCCACTTGACGGGATCAATGATACATTATCTATCACCACTAAGAATCTTGATGTTAGAAAATACAAGTCTCTTGATAGTATTAATAACAATGAGCTTCTCATGTTTCTCACTAGTTTCTAGGATGCTATATGATGGTGTATGGAGGTTGAAGATTTTGCAAAGAAGAAACTCAAGAGGCCTATAAATGAGGCACCCCCAACATTAGACCAGCTTGCCCCGAAGAAGCTTAAGCCTAATCTTAGGCCATCATAGTAGGTAGTTGCAGGTATGTTTTATTTAAATTTGACTATTTCATGTTTTAATGTTTATGGCTAATTTGTGGTTTCATATGATAACTACTTTTCTATGTGTTATGGTTGTAGACAAGCATCAAGGTATGGCAACCAAAGCTGTTGCAAAGGTAGAACAAAGGCATGTAAAAGAGGCACTCCTAAAGTAGCCTATGGTTGAAGGATTTGCTAATGTAGGTATAGATGATGTAGATGCCTTTTTTGGTGAGGTGGTACTAGGTATCTCTCCCATCATCATCCAAGAGGAGGAAGAGAAGGAGGAGAGGCCTACTATGCCCATGCCGTAACATTTTTGTTATATCTCATTGTTTATATTTGGTTTTCATCCAAACCTTTTGATGATTGTTATGCTTACAATGGTTCCTAAGCCACTAGTACAATCTTTCATTCTGAAGTTTCATGTGAAACCATGGTTAGAGACTTGAGATAAAGTAGAGTTCATTTGTGGGATAGCTAAGGACATCATCGATCAATTGAATTAGGTTGCACCCAAGATAGATAAGGATTTTATTTTATGTGCTTCAATCATAGGCCTTGCTTGCATTATGATTTTCTTAGGTTATGCATTATGTTTTTTGGTTGTATTTTATGCTTTTTTAGTGCCTTCTATGGAGTGGAACCACAACAAAGACATGGAGATATATCCTTGACCAAGATTTCCTCTAATGTATCTAGTGTACCAATGAAGTTGTACAAGGCTACTATTGATTTAGCAATGTCATGTGCAAAAATTTCCTGAGAGCTAAAGAGGTTTAACAAATTTCTATGGGAGGAGTTTTTGGCCTTAAGGGAAAAGACTCAAAGGAAGAAAAATACAATTAGAGATCTTTGAAACCATAAGGCCTTTGTGAAATCCCAAGTGTCTAACTCAAGAAAATTACAGACTAGGAAAATCACATGGATGTACTACTGGTATATTGTTTGGGACAAAGTAGAAATCCTACAAGTGATGGTGGAATAATGTATGTAGACAAACCTCATCTCCTAGAAGGTTAAGGATTGAAAGAATCATTGCACTTGGGTCCTAGAGTGAGGAAAGATACAAAAGGTCCATAAGCCATAGTATAAGGTGGATCATGGGGCCCATCTAAAGTGGATCAAGGAGGAGTTTGTTGAATGATGCAAGAGAGAGTTGTTCATCCAAGGGATCTAGGAAAAGAGTGATTATTGGATTTTTAAATGTTCTCTCATATGGATCAATCCCTACTCTTTAGATTACCAATGTGCAAGTGAGACTTCTATAGCTACTAGTACCTAGGAGCCTCCTACATGGACTACTATAGATAGATTCGGAATTCTCTCTAGCATTATTCTTGGGGATGTTGACTAGGTCAACATGATAGAGGGCTAGAGCCTTCATCATTTGGTGGAAGGCATTCCCCATCTACCCCTAGATGTCTTGGAACTAGAATCTCCATAGGTTTGATATATTCTATGTGTTAGTTTTGGTTTTGAGTATGGTGTTGATTTTGGCTATGGGTTACCACTAGGCTATATGTTGTCATGTTTTAGGCCTCAGAAGAAATTGGTAACCCCATTGGTGATGGTGGAAATGACTCAACACTTCCTCTAGATGCCACTTAGCAGCCCTCATTAGTTTAGCTTGTTGGCTATTTGTTTTTATTTTCATTTTCATGGCTATGATTAGCCAAGACTATGTTATAGATGGTTGTTATTCATTGACATTCTTGCCACACATTATGGTCATGGCTATGTATGTTATGGAAATTTTAACTTTAAATTTAAATTTTGGTTTTATTTTTGACTATATACCTCTATAGTAGTAGTGAACGTTGTAACTATTGTAAATGTTGAAAATGGCTCCGTTTTTGTTTTGGTTATAACATTAAATATCTAATCAATGCAATAATAGGGTAAGAAAAGAGTGATATAATAATAAAAGTAAAATTTTCTAGTTTTAGATCATTACAAGTGTAGGTTATATAGTTTTGATAGTTTAAAGCCATGGTGGGCTATCATGCGAGTTTGAGATCTTAGCAAATCATAATGCCAATTTAAAAACTTAGTAAATGAGGTTGTATGATTATATTTGCTTTTTTAAGGTCATGATGGGCCATGATACTAGTTTAATGTATTAGCAAATAGGGTTGAGAAAGAGACATATATTTATTAGGGTATTTTGATGTAAAAGTAAAGAAAGATTGTAGAAAATAGGTGAAAATGCAAAAAAACTTAGGCTACATGCATAGGATATAGAGTAAAATAACAAATGCATAAAAAGATATAATAAATTGGAGAAGAAAAGTAAGGCTACATGGCTATTAGTGTAGCTAGTCATAGAGGCAAGGAAAGGTTAATGCAAACTTCACTTATGTAGATTCTTACTGATCTTCACAAGATTAGGAATTGAGTAAGGCCTTTTTTGCACAAGCTTATATTTACCATCCCCTTTGATTATGATGTTAAATAGGAGTTCATCCCATAATGTATTCCATTGCTTATTTCTATCACTATTTTTTTTCTTGGATTTTTTCTCTTCATGGTTGAGAGTTTCTTCTTGAAGCTCTACTTCAAATCCTTGCTCTATGTATACATTGTTGATAGCTAGAGGGACCATGTTATCACCATGAATGATGATTTCATGACCCTCATAAGGGAAGTGAATTTCTTGATGGATGGGAGAGGACACAACTTGTAATTGAGCCAACCAAGGTCTTTCCAAGATCATGTTGAGTCCTATTGTCTCTTCCACAACCAAGAAGTTTGTGGTTATGGGGAATTACTTCTTAGCTGCAAAGTCCAAGGAGATGGACCCCTTCATGGAAACTCTTGATTCATTGAAGGACTTAAGAGCTATAGTGGTTGTGGGTTGAATTTGCTCAGTTAAGCCCAAGTGTTCAATGATGGTGCATGAGATGACTTTAGTTGTAGCTCCATCATCAACATGCATCTAATGGATTTTAAACTATCCTATGCATATGGTTATGAATATATGGGTCATAGTTACTTCTTCATTTTTGGGATTAACCTTAGTTTTTCTATCATGAAATGTTAAGGGTGTTGAATTTGCCTCCTTTGGTGATGGAGGAATGATCACTGCATTAATGGATTTCTTGTTAGTAAGAATATCCTTACTAAAGGGGCTAGAAGTTAATATTTTGACTAGCACCTCATGATGTGTTGTGAAAGTCATGATCATGTAATATAATCTTAGAGTTGTGTTTTTCTACTTGATAAAATGTCTAACTTGGTCCACTACACTAAGGAATCTTTCATCATTGACCATGCACTTGTTTCCCTAGTTGTGCTTTACTTCATCCATGCATCAAAAAATGCAAGCTTTGACCCTGGGCTATGGATATTGTGGCTCTTCCTCATTGTTTTGGTTATGGGCTTTAGTGTCCTCCTGTGTCTTGTTGGTTGAAGGGATTGGAACAAAGAAGGTAATGCATATAGTTGAAATGGGAGTGAGCTTCAGTAGATATAGTTCTTTTTGTGCCTCTATTTGCTAGTATTCCTTGTTATTATTATTTTTCTTATGCTTTTTCATTTGTTTGGCTAAAGGTTTTTGATTGTCAGCCACTAGCTATGAGGAAGATGTAGTAGCACTAGCTACCATAGGAGGTCATTGTGTAGTTTTTTGGGGTATGGTTTTTTGGGTTGTCTTAGGTTTGGAGACCTTCATGACAAAAGGTTCCCTGGGAGGTAATAGTAATGGGACTCTTATGAGAAAAGGAGTTCTTGAGCTGTGGGAAGTTGAAGAAGCCCTGTCATTATAGAGGGGAACTTGAATCATGAATGATTCTCTTGAAGTCTTCGATTGTCATTAATGTTGAATGTTGAAATAGTATAAGGGCTATTATTAACATTCAATGGATCTTTGTAAATTTGTAGTGACTAGTTTTGTGGTTGAATTAGGTTGGAAGCATCTAAGACTAGCTCCCCCCTATTTATCATCCTTTGTAGGTCATCCTTTATTACAAGGCAAAAGTCTATGTCATGAGAAGGTATTTGATGATAATCATAGAAGTGATCTAGCTTGAAGTATCTAGGCAACTAGAAATCATCCTTCATTGCTAGAGTGGGATCTTTTGCTATTTTTCATAATTTCTTGTATTTCTTTCGAATGACTTCAGCCATTTGTTTGTGTTTCATATGTCCATATTTTAATAGTTGGTCTAGCAACTCAGATGGTTTTAATGATAATGTAGTGTATTTGGACTTATCCTTCCTTCTGAAGTTAGATCTAGTTGTTGTCAATGTATTGGCCCCAAAGGTTGATGGTTGGTTATTATGGTCATTCATAGGGTCCCTAGGTGGATTGATCTTTAGCCCTTGGTTTGTGGTCTTAATTTCATTGGTTATAGTTCCTACGGTATTATTTTTTTGTTTTCTCCTTTCTTTGTCTCTTCATATTTATTGGTTTATATATGTTATATAGGTTGGATCATGACTAGCCTTCATAGCATCCTCTATATTTTTAGTTTGAGAGAATGCCTGGCTGAGGGACTATGAGTCAAGGTAGTAGAGTTTAGACTTGATGAAGTTGTTAACTGCTCCCTTAAATATGGATAAAAAATGGGCTTTGGATATAGGCTCTAGTATTTAATTCATTAGTTTGTTACACTACTAAATGAATTTCTGCATGACTTCTAAGGGACCCTTCTTGACCTTCATGAGTTGGTCAAGCATTATGTCAAGCTTCAAGTTATACTTGAAGCAGTTGAAAAACTAGGCTACTAAGTCCTCCAAAGAGAATATAGATCCTCTAGGTAATGCATGGTACTAATCAAGTGGTTTCTTGGTCAAAGACATAGGAAACTTCCTCATGATTGTATGAGGCCATGGATGCAAGAGTAAACATTTAGATTGAAAGGTAATAAGGTGAGAATTAGGGTTAGGTTCTCAATTATATTTACTAAATTGGAAAATACGGATAGCATGAGGAAGGGTCAAGGATGGGACTATAGGAATTATGGGATCATCTTGGTAGAAATCCATAATCTTGATAGTTTATGTGGTAGAGGCTTTAAGCCTTTTCAACTCCTCCATAATGTCTTGGATCATTTGAAAGGATAGATGAAAGGCCTTACAGTGGCCCCATAGGTTGTGAGGTTTGTAAATAAGGTTGTGGTATCTATTGTGAGGCTTTTGTGCTTGCTATGGATTGCAAGATGGATGGAAGAGATTGTGTCATAGTCATAGCTCATGGGTCAAACAAATAAAAACATGTTTGTGCTAGTACTTGAGGCATAAATCGGACAAATGGGGTATGTGACCACTATATTGCTTGGGGTCCCATGGTGGACTCCACATGAGTAGTTAACAGATTAGTAGTGGTAAAAATAATCATTGATGATTTTATATATCAAGATTGTATTGTAAATGGTATTGATGTATTATAGTTTGTTTTTTGTGGCATTGACTAAGTGTGAAGTGTGGCTATAACTAACATGGGATTTGGCATAGTAGGGTAGGAAGGAGTGGGAGATGGTGGCATCATGCCCATGGAGAAAAAAAAAGAATTAGAGGAAGGTGTTGTGACCTTTGACAAATGTTTTTTGAAACATCCCTTCCAAGATGTTTTCAGGCTCAAATTCAATGTTAAATTCATCCTTCTCTTCGTATTGCTCCTTAGAGGTATGCTTGTCATCTTCTTCTTCCATGGTAATCAATTGGGTTAGGATGCAAGAATAGATGTCATTAAGGGAAATTTGGTCATATGGGGAAGGTATATAGTCCTTCCCATTCTTATGTATGAGCTCAAACTCCCTCTTGATCTCTACTTGAATATGTGGAATTAGCATGTTTTCCTATGTTTTAGTATAAATGAAGTAATACGATCTACATTTATGGATGCATAATTAAGACTCTCTCCTATAACCCTCAAAGATCACCTACACTCAATGATTGCAAGGTCCTTGGGATCATAAACCCTCATGGCTTGTTGGCTATGATCTTCGCCAGTGAGGGTGAAGGGCAATTTGGTGGACTGTTGGAAAGACATGACTATTGTGTTGAGAATGGCTTAAAATAAGGTTGTAAATGGTAAAATAGAAGTAAATTCCAAAAAATGGAATTCAAAAACTTCTAAAGGAAACAAAAATGGCTAAAAATTTGTGTACTTACTGTGATTAGTAAGTGCAAGATAAAAAGGGTTTCTTCATTTACCAAGAATGGAAAGTTGGAAACGTTGGTTTCAAGCCTCACTCAAGTTGGCCTCCCAAATACCTCTATGTTGGGTATGATAGGGGGAAGAAAAAGGGGTTGAGATAATGGAAATATCACTTATAACTCAATGTTGATGAAGGTGAAGGCTAAAAACCAAAATGGAAAGTTTGGATTTTTCTACTAAAAATTAGGTTTAGCCGGATGCTAATTCTTAGTTTGGAAAAATGAAGGGAAGATGACTTTAAGAAATTTGGTAATTTCCAAAAGGGATACATCATCCACTAAAATAAAATTGGCTACAAAAAGAAAAAGGATGAAAATATTCAATGTTGGCCTTAGAGGAAAAAAATTCATAGCAAGTGCTATGAAAAGTTATCACCCAACCACTTGCAACTTCCATGCTATAGTTTTGGTCACAAAGGAGGGAGGTAAGGAAGGGGCAGCTTTGATCTTTTAGAAATTTTCCTGTAAAAATATGGAAAAATTATTTTAATTTTCAATGTCGGCTATAGAAAACGTTAATGTTAAACCTCTTCCACATAAGGCTTTCCAACATCTTCTATGCTTGGTATGGCATGTGGGAGAAAAAATGGGAGTAATATGATGGAAATCTTGCACCTTCTAATGCAACATTGGAGAGAAGAAGGAAAAGTTTGAAGGTAAAAATGGAAACCTTGTAGTTTCCAAAAAATAGTTTTGGGAGGATTCCAACTTTTACCACAAAGAAGGGAAAAGTAGGTTTGGTTGGTATGGAAATTAACATTAGCTTTATGGTAAACAAATGTTTCAAAAAATTGAATGGTTGTTATGGATGTCATGCTATTTTTAAAAATTCATAGTAGATGTTGTGAAATTTTAGAATCTAAACCACCAACAACTTTCATGCTAAGGTTTTTTCCACAAGGGGATGGGTAAGCATAACATTGGATTTCCAAGGTTTTAGGTACAAAAATGCAAGTTTACTACTAAGGGACAACATTGGAAATATGGCTAATAGATTTTTATTATAGAATTTGGGTGGAGGCCGTTCTTCTAGTACCAACAAAAAATTTTTGGGACTAAGAATTTTGATCTTTGGAAAAACTAAAGATCCTCAATGCAGCAATTTCCCAACCTTGAATTTCCACGGCCTATGTAAAACAAATTGGATCTGAGGCACCCTACCTAGTCCAATAGATCAACCAACAAGTTATGAAATGTAGAGTGGGCTAATAAAAACGATAGAATGCAAAACTGATGGCAAAACTAAAATAATGCATAAATGATAAACAAATATATTTTGTACACCAAACCTAAAACTTAGAACTTTATTAAGAAAGAAAATAAAGAATAAGTTCGAGAAATGTGTATAAATGGTGCCTAAGTAGGCAATAAAAGGGGTTCACTAGTGTAAGAGTTCAAAGCCCATTGAAGTCGATGTGATCTATTTCATGATCTAGCTGCTAAGCCACTCTTGATTCTTTTGAAGCTTTCTCAACTGTAGTCTTAGATTTGCAATGTTGGGTATGGTGGGGTTTGAGAGGTGTGAAAATCATAAGCTACCAAAATGCTCTATGTTGGGAGTTGGGAATCCTAGGAGTGTAGCACTGGATCTTGAAAATTCAAAAATCTCAAGAGGAGATCACAAGATCACAAAGTCACAGGCTTTCCACAATGGGTTTGAGAGGATACAAGTGTGGAATCTTGAAAGAACTCTTGAGTGCTTGAGAATGCCCAAGTGTAAAAGTGTGAACAAATGGCTAAACTATGAAAATTGCTAAACTACCAAAGTGTTTGTATGCCAAGAGTTATTGAAAATTGTTGAACCTTGAAAAAATTATGCAACATAGTTTCTATAGGTTTTTGACCATGAATGAGGCAACAAAATTACTATGATTTGGTTACAAAATGGCTAAATTCGGCTACAAAAATGGCTACAAATTGGCTACCAAATTCAGGTGAGATGGGTGCCCAAATTTGAGGGGTTACTACACATAGTAAGTGCTTTCCCCCATGACCATCTATTTACTAAATAGTAATTGGGACACACCTTCCACACTGTAGATGAATCTTCCACATTGAGGTCCCCACCATGCTGAAGTGGCTAGTCAATGCTGATGTGCATGAAGTAATGAATTTTGGCTTTTGTGACTTCCATGTTGAGGGATGAAATTTTAATGCTAGGGATGAAGACTCCACGCTAGGTAGAAACTTTGATACTAAGGGGGAAAACTTTCTAGGTTGTGCATGTGATCTCCACACTAAGGGAGAAAATTTTCCAAAATCCCCATCCTTCCATGCTAGGGGTAGTTGAGATTTTCCCCCTTTCATGTACTTCCAGCGTAGAAAAATTTCTACCCCTCATAAAACCCGTCATATTATCTTTTTGGCATTCCAAAAGGAATTTTGACTCCGAATCCCAAATATAGATACTAGGTCATGTTTTTCAATTGGGGAATAAGGCTTTGACCACTTATGAGGTACTTTTTAGCCCTAAAAGTATAAAGTATGTGAAATTTCCCACTATGGATTACAATCTTCACATTAACAATGATTTTTTTGCTCAAATTTAATGGGGTGAAAGCTACATGATGAATATTGGCTATAACATGTTAATTTTTGTGGTGTTTCATACTTTATGCTTCAAAAAAATTGTACTTATTTCACGTTACTAAGAGACATTGGAAAAGTAAAGAACTTGGTAAAAGTAAATGACTAAATAAAAGTAAACATGATGAAAAGTAAAATTATGGTAAGTGAATTGCTACAATGATGAGAGATAAAATTGATCTATTTTTCCATTCATGAATTGCATCTAGGAACAATCAACTTGAATAAAAATTCCATAAAATTATAATTCACCACACTGCAGGTATTCACTCTAACTCTAATTCATGAAAACAAACTACAATAATTTCACTAAGCATTGGCAAAAAGTTATTATTTTTATGCAATAGTAGGTTTCTATTTATAGGCATGACCATGGTTCACTATATTGCATCCACAATGATGTATGAAGAGCTATGATATTGTAGGCATAGATAGAGAGGATTTCTTAGAACTAATGAAAATTCCACAATCAATAACCAAATTTTTAAGTCAATGATAGAAATGTTATACACACATTCAGTGGTTAGTTCTACTTCAAGGAGGTAGCATTCTTCCAAGCATGGCATTTCCTATTAATCTTTGAAATATTGTTCTAGCAAGGTCACATTTTGCGGGTTTAGAGTCTGTAGATTCTTGCATTCCACTAAATCCATAAGAGCTACTTGGGAATACAATGCTAATGTTATTGACATTTGTAGAAGTATCAAGCTTCATGAATCTAAAAGTACTATTATATTTTATGGAAAGAAACCATTAAATGTAAGGTGGATGAAGGAATGAAGGAAAATCTACCTTGATTTTCTTCAAATATTTTAGCCTTCATTATATTCTTATTCTTATCTAAATTGTATTTGATCTTGTATCTATTGCCACCAAAAATAAGATACCTTATCATCTTTTATTACCATTTTTTTTGTAATCTAAGAAATATATAAGGAGATATAAGGGAGCATCCTTACAACAATACTGATGAGTAGTGAGCACTCCCTATGCCCAACCATATGAATCACTAGTATTCACTAACCAATCCAGTTAAATTCCATAGACTTTAGCTCTCTAAGTACACTAGGTCTAGGTAGTAAGTCTAATAGATGTGATTGTTGTGTTCTTACTTTCACCTATGAGGTGCAAAGGTATTGTTAATTGTAACTATGACATATGATTTTTATCATTTTATGTTTTTCATTAATTTGTCTAAATGCTGAAAATAAAGTAATTAAATGTTTAATTAATCTAATAACTAACTAATCCTTAACTAATAATAACATAAGCATTCATTCCCACTTTCTATACACATCTTAAACACATTGCAATGCTAATGGATTACTAAGTGTTAGACACTTTTGGGATTACCAAGCATTAACATATGCTCAAAGTGGTAGTACTTATGTGCATTAATTAATCATATGAATTAATTACTTGAAAGCATTAAAGTAAGTTACATGAATAATAAATGCATGAAGTAAACATTAAGCTTAGTCCAAGTGCTATAGGGTTTATGAAGAAATCTTGTCTTTATTACTATTCACACCAAGGTGCTCAGGTACATTAGTGATCGAATAAGGATTCATACACTTCTCACTCCTAATGAGGGCACTTAAAAAATATTCTAAATCTAGGAAGATAAAAATGCAAGATTTCAACCAGAAACTAATGATTAGATGTGATAAATGAAGCTAGTGTGCACACATTTATAGTGAAAATAAACATTACATCAATGCACACATGTTAAGATAGCAAACCATGCATCAATGCAATCGTGTCAATAAGATCCCATCAACGCAGGTAGATGATGACTCACCATACCCTCATAATGAGTAAAAATTCATCCTCTGGTAAAAAAAATAAGGAACAAGTCACTTATAAAATTTTGATAAGGTGTGCAATTATTAACTAACTAACTAACACATAGACTAACTTAAAGAAATGTTAAGTATCCAAGTGTATGGATTTACAATTTTTACAAAACTTGGCATTCATGACAACAAAATTAAACACCATGACAAAAACTAGCAACACAACTCCTTTGGTGGATTGAATACAAGGAAGAAAATCAAATGGTCCTAGGTGGTGGAGGCTTCTTTGATGCTAAAGGACCTTCTTCTACCTTTGGTGCATGCAGCAATTGTGGTTGAGGTTGTGGTTGTGGTTATCCAGTTATAGTTGTGACTATTAGTGAAAGATAGAAAGCATCTAACAATGTGTTCATCTTCTCCTCCTTACTCTTGGGATCATACATAGTTCATGTAGCATTCCCAATGTGTGCTAGTACAAAAACATCCCACGAATAGGAAATTATAGGGAACAACTTCCTCACATTGATAAACTAGGATGCAAATTATTCTCATTTCACATTGAACATCTTGATGGTGTTTTTTACTTCTTGGTAGTCAATCATTCCATGGCCCAGGTTCTTGGTTGTTGATCTTTAATTAATGAAACATGCTCTGAGAAGTTTGAGTTCAACATTTGTCATTTATAGCTTTTTCTTGGTCTCCTTATGATGCCTGAACTTAGCCTCATACAACAAATACAAGCTAGTCACTTACTTCTGTAAATCTAACCTTATCCTTTCAATAGTCTACATTGGCAAGTTTGCATATTGGAGGTTAGCAAGCTTGATGTATTCTATCATCTCCTTGATCTGCAACTCCTTGAGATGGATTTCTACTTTTTTGTATTCATTTAGTTCATCAAAGATGGACTATTATCATACATCACCTCCCCATTAGAGCTGTTGGAGAGCCTCATTCACCTTTGCCTTCACTAGTTGCATATGTTTTTTGTTCATTTCTTTTTGGAAGCTAACCTAGTCCCTGTAATGATTTTTAACCCTTTTGAATTTGAGGGACTTATTTTTCTAGGTGGAAATTATGATTGCAAATTTTTGGTGAAGGGCATAGACCTCCCCCATAGAGAGATTATTGTTTTCCACTACCAACCTCCTTACATCCATGGTTACCTTAGCAAGCTACTCTTGCTATTATCTCATGTATTCAACCATTTTCTCTTTATAGAGCTCAACATTATTCAGGCAATGATTGTCCTTCGTTAGAATGATGTTCTCTTGATGAACCTCTAACAAGTCGTTCCAAATATTATAAACAATGGCTTCTACTAAGGACTGGTCAAAGATTGTTGGCTCCTTGGTGTACTCAACCTCTTAAAGCTTGGATTGAACTTACTAAAAGCTTCATCCCTACTTGTAGCCTAACTAAGTACATTGGGACTAGAGAGGTAGGCTTTTAACTACACAACTTCAGTAACCAAGCACAAGCACAATGCACTGAAGACAAAAATAGAGAAATTTGTGGCTAATGATAACAAATGCATGGACAAGCTTATTATTGAAAATCAGAAAATAGGTGATAAAATTGTAGCACTAAATATAGAAATAGGCATGCTAAAGAATGCATTTGTGTCCAAAAACATTCACCCTGGTAGAAGCAACATCAAATAAGACATTAATAATTCTATGATGTTGTTCATTTTTTATATTTCATTAAATCTTTCTCAATTCTAGAAACTCCTATTTTAATGTCCTTAATGTAAATGTATGTAATAGATTTGATTGACATGAGAACACCCAAAGCAAATAAGAGATTATTTGTTTTTGTTAAACATAACAAAGAACAAAAAATCCATAAGATGAAGAATTTGTAGAAAGAAAAAGGTAACTAAACTTGATATTGTTGTTGCATATGTCATGTTTAGAAATTTAAATTTTTGATTTGTTGCTCACCCTATTATCTTAGTATATGTATGAAACTATCATGGTAAAATGTGTCTTATTATCTAATTTTTCCATTTTGTACTTGATGTTAATGGTGATTTGAAAGCACCAATTGATGATAGTGTAATAATTGATAGGGTGATTCAATTTCTTATCTCTCATATGCTTGAAAAAAATGATCTTATGAGGACATCATTTGCCCCATATGTTACCATAGGATTCTCTTTTAGGAGTTTATATAAAAATGGATGGAAAGAATGGCTATATGATGACATCATAGATGTTTACATCATGAACTTGAAGGAACTTTAGAAGTCACTTTATGGCTATCATAAATTTCAGAATGTAAAATATTTCATCTTCAATAGTATGTTTTAATGTTATGTGAAGTTCTTTGAGAGCAAGATGTTGGTGTCTCAGAAGAACCAGTCAAGACATTGATCAAAGAAAGGTAGAAAAAGAAATATCCTAAATGTTGAAAGTAGTACGTTGGTTGAAGCAGAAGTTGATGCTTTTATTGTAGAAATAGATTCTTTTAAAGAGATTAAAGATAAAATGTGTTGGAATGAGTTTTTTCAATCCATACATACATTCTATTATCTTCTTTTGAACACTGGTGAGCATTGGGTTCTTGTTGTTGTTGACATACCAACATATAAAATTTTGGTGTATGATTCAATGGCTTCTTCATAACATCTTACAATAGATATAATATTGATGTTGAATTTTATTAATTATTTATTTGATGGTGAGTCTATTTTCTTTAAAGATTTCAAGGAACTCAAGGGAAGGGAATGATGAAAAAATTAGCTACAAAATGGAATGTAATTATAATTAAAGGTATTTTGAAATAAGAAAATGGATATGACTATAAAATTTATACATTAATCTATATGCATCACT
The DNA here is from genome assembly GCA_015680685.1 of Gnetum montanum. Taxonomy (NCBI): domain Eukaryota; kingdom Viridiplantae; phylum Streptophyta; class Gnetopsida; order Gnetales; family Gnetaceae; genus Gnetum; species Gnetum montanum. Next base: position 542,551 of record MNCI01033120.1, read on the forward strand.
TGGTATTTAATAAAGAGTTAAATTTCACTGCTAATTTAGTTTTAGTGTATTGGAAATCCATGATATAGGAAATTCTAAATTCTCTATAAGTTTATCAAGTTTGGAGAAACATGTATTTCCAGCATATGCTTAATGAGAACTATAGTGAACATGGTCTAGTTGTATTTTGTGATGTAACTAAATTTGATTATGGTCATTTTCCATGATGAATTCCATTTTTTATGGTATTAAGCTGTAAAACATCTCTGTTATGATTTTGTAAATCAATATGTGATGTGTTTTTGTTGTAATGAATATCTTTTTTAATTTTGTAAAAGAATTCGTAATATTGTCTATAATGTTTTCTATTTATGTGGGCTATTTGATATTCTATATATATTCAATTATTAATTATTATATAATTTTTAGTCTCTCATAACTCATCCTTAATTATGGCTCATATGTTAGCACAAGTATCATACTCATAGTGATTCTCTTGAAATTTTTTTTCTTTTACAATTTCAATTCTCAAAGTTTTCATGGATTTGTGCTAACCTACAATTTGCATTGAACCCACACATATGTATTATGATGACATGTAATGCATAGGCTATCACACCTAGGGGTTCCAAAACCATGCATGTCACATGTCATCACAATTATGCATGTTCTTGTAGCTAATGCAAAGAGACTATGAAGACATGCACCTCATAGTAAATCATGCTACTTCTAGGGTGCAAAGACATGTGAGTTGCAATTTGACACAATAAACATGTTGTCAAGTAATCAATGGAAAATACATAATATCTTTCAATAATAGTTATCTTTCCAAGGATGTTAAACAAAAAATACATTGACAAAAATGTCATTAACTAAGATACTAGTTTAGGGTAGACATAAGATCAGAGGATTGTTCATGATTCTCTTAGCCATCTAAATTGCAATCTACAAGAAAATGAAATTCATTAAGAGAAAAAGAATATAATGTAAAGTATTTTAATAATCTTAGATAAGCAATGAGAAATTATCCTCACCTTCATTAAAATTTTTCTTGCATAGTTAGGCTTAGAAAGCTTTTAGGTAGTATGTTTGGTAGGACTATTCCAACTAGACAATCATTTTCCACTCACCAATCCATCTTCAATACATTAAAATAGGAACTTTTCTTTTAATAATTCCACATGTTTATTTCTAAAATGCTATCCTTCTCTGTAGACAACATCTGTGTGAATTGTTTCAATCTATTTTTGAGCTTATAAATTTTTGTTTCCCACTATACATTTTCTTTACCTTTGTACACCTTCATATCTTGATTTGTATTTCCCACCATGTCCACCTTATTGGTGAAATACCTCTAGTTAAATGATCCTAATGTCCTTGGTGTCATTCCAAATTTGGAAGTATCTTCTTTGCTAGGAACATGATGTGGCTACAATGAATTTAGTTCCATAGAAACATGTGAATCATAAAACCCATCTTAATTGAAGAACTTAAATGCATTGGTATGACCCTTCACCTTAATAAGAACTTTTATTGAGTACTTGCAAAAATGACCAAGGCAAAACAATTTACGCTAATAAGATATACTAAAAGAAAATACCCTTAAAAAACGTTGTACCAAGTACTTGGCACCAAACTATTTTGACTTTGCACATCATATTCATCTTTCTTTTTCACAACTTGGACACAGTCAACATTAGATATTTGTAAATCCTTTTTTCATGAATTCTTCTTGAAACCTCTATCCTTCTTGTTTATAGAATATCCTATCACTTTAATTCTTGAATCATGCTAATAATATAGTTGTACCTTTGTCAAGTTACATATAAGCCAATCAATCCTTCAATATTTCTTGTTTCTTATATCTCTTAAAAATCCATGGTATGACTCAATAGCATTATTTATGTATTGGTATGCATGGGGAACATCATGAATGCTTTACCCCAGATTACTATAAATAAAATATTAAAGACAAAAATAAGCAATAAACAAATGGGAAAAAAATATATGATTATGAATATGAAATTTTATGTAATGATAATGAGGAATAAAAACTTCCTAAATTTGTCTTCATTTAACCACTACTATTTTAAGTAATTAATGAATTCTAATTTCTCTTGAAAATTGTCAATAAATTTATCTAATTCCACAACAACATCTAAAATAGTTTTGCATTCATTCATATCATGATTAAGATGATCACCCATTGCTTTTCTTTCATTAGAATCTCTAACTTTGGTTTCAAAGTTCTTCCTCCATGCCCTTAAAACATGCCAAATGCATAAAAAAAATTCTACTCCCAAAAACACAATTGATAAATTATCAAATTTTAGCACATGTTAAGATATCCCAAGACAAGGTAGAATGATTTCAAGTATGTTTTTGAATACCTTAAAAGTTACCTCATTTCATACATATATGCCTTTGAGTCATCTAGCATCAAAGAATTTACTATCCAATTGGGCTTCTTAGCCTTTCCTCTTTGATGAAGCTTTGAAAGCCAACCTCTTATTAGTTTCAATGCAACATGAGGATATCACCCATGCAAGTAGAAGTCTATTATACTATGAATCAAAAGCCATCACCATATGAAGATGAAACTACAAAGAGAACCATACATTTGTAATTAGATAATATATTCTATGACATCAAAAATTTTTAAAATGGAATAATAGGACCCATTATTAAAATTTAATACCATATTTTTTAAGGTTGAAAGTGGAATCCATTGGAAGGATACTACATTGAGATAGAGCAATGATCTTTTTCAGCAACCCAGGTGATTGCAACGTGATGATCAATGGGAGACCTTATTCTTGATTCTCTTCCTGGTAGTAAAAGAAAAAATCACTACTCATTTGGTACTAAAGCTAGGTACTAATTTTATCATACTCACTTTTCTTGTAATTATGGATTACATTTTTCAAATATTGTAGATTCCTTTTTTAACAAGAAAGATATCCCTCTTTCTTAATAGCCCAAACTCCTATCCTCAAAAACATCTTTGATACTATTCTCATAGATGAGATTTATTGGTAATCCCTCTTTCCATAAACATACTATGCATCTTAGTAGAAATATGTATGGATTGTGAGTTTCTTTTATCTATCATGGGATTGAGAAAGCCATGACTATAAGCTCCTGATGTGTCAATATGATTTATTTCTTTGTATATAATACATGTAACATGATCAACTCCTCTCATATAGCAAACTATGAAATGAAATTGACAACCTATCTTTCTTCTAGTCTTCTTTCTTTCTCTACCTTCTTTGGGTGCTATCCTTGTAGTAATATTTGGTTGATACTGGCAATGATAACTAATAAAAAAACATATTTAAACAAGGGTTGTAGTCTTCTAAATTGTGTATCTTTGTTATATAAGGCATTATTAGATAAATAAAAAATGTAGTAACTTACATTATGAAACTTGTATAATGGTTTTCTTGTGAGCAAGTCTCCTTTGTTGATTTCTAATATTTTTTAGTTATCTAGAAAAATTTGCAAGGAAAGATCTCATTCTTCTATTCACACTTAATAAAATCATCTACTCTTTTTCTATATATCCAAGAAAATGCATTTTCATAGATATAAGACCATCACATATCATCTTTTGACAAATGCCCTACTAGGGGATTTTGTATTTCTTGCTACCATGTAGTTTTCTACAAACTAACATGCTCTTGTCTTTCTCGGATTCTTCAAAGATTTTACATAGTAAAAATCCAACATATCTATATTCGAGATAGCATCTTCATCACTTATGAAATACAAGTTTATTGAAATGAGAGTAAGCAATGTATCTTTTTAGTAATCGCTATTATAGAAGACTTACACATAGTACAATTTGTTTAGCATAGCAAGATTGGCCTTTAATGCTAATGTTATTACTCATGTAATGTTCTTCACTTCCTTGCAATGCTCAGAATCCTCCAAGCTATTAAAGAAATCCACAAAATGAGATGGTAAATTGTTTGATGTGGTTTTTATTTTTTACCTCATACCACATGATGTGACCTTATGTGTGTCACATATAGATTTCCATCTACATCTAACAATGCAAATCATATTTATTGGAATAGTTGTGAGGGACTACCATTAGCACTATCTCGGATTCCAAAAAGTGTGTGAAAATGAGAGTAGTAGTCTCATGAAATTTCAATTGAAAGGCATATTGACCTTCTGAAAGGCCAAAAATGCTTGAAATCTATGCCCACTAGAAGGCACAATATCTTCTAGAAGACTTTAGTACATGAACTATGAGAAGCTACAAGTAGCATTAGTTCACACTCTCTATAGCACATAAAGAGAAACCTAATGTATAACAACCAAAACTACAAATTAACACCTGAGGAACAATAACCTCTTGGGATACCAATAGTTCTATTCTAAACTTAGTATTTAATTGAAAAATTTATGAATAGCTATTAAATGATACTTATGTATGATTAGTTGAAAACCTAAGTATGATATTAGGAATCATAAAAGTTTTCATGTTTGATAAATTGAAATAACTAATCTAATGGGTGCAACTTTAGCCTCATGTTACCTGTGATCTATTGCAAGAGGCTAAAGAGTTATGGTTATCTATTAGTAAAGCACCACCTTCTCTTGCATGTATTTCACATAGGTAAAGTAGGTTATATAAGAACTAGAAATTATGGTAATTAATGATATGAAAAAATATTCAAAACATATAATAGCCAAGACTAAAAATTACCACATGAGATATAAGAATCTCTTAAGATACCATCACTTCTATTGTAAACTTAGTATTTAATTGGAAAAGTTATTAATAGTCATTAGATGAAGGTAAATTATGATAACTTGGAAACATAAGGACATTAGGAATCATAAAAGTTTTCATGTTTTACATTAGATAGAGTATGTAATTTTCATGTATGATTTAATGTTAGATCTTCATTTAAACATTATGTTACATTAAGTTTTAACATTTATCATACTCAAACAATAGCATTACCTTGCATTAACACTAGAAGTTAAAATGGCCATCTAGAAGATAAAAATGTATTGTAATTTTGGCCTACTGAAAGGTAAAAAGCATTTCAAAAGTCTAATTTAGCTAGAGTATGAGAGGCTACAAGCAGGTTTGAAACTCTAACCAATTATTCTCTACTGGAAGGTTTGAATTTCTTTTAGATGATCCTTTACATTTTGGAGGTTGCTAGTCTGCACTTCCTCATAATTTACCTAGACCTTGCTACAAGATGACCCTATGTCTTTTGAAAGCCACAAACTCCAAGCAATTATTTCCTACCAAAAGGTTTCAATTCCTTCCACATAACCTTCTACCTTCTCAATGTTTCTCTACCTTCAAGTAACCTTAAACTCCTAGTTGTTTCCTTCTAGAAGGTTTAAATGCCTACTAGCTTAGACTGCAAGAATGTGCTAGCCACACTACCTCATAGATTACCTATACTTTGCTACTAGATGACCTTTTTCCTTCTAGAAGCCACAATCTCCAAGCAATTATTTCCTACTACAAGGTTTGAATGCCTACTTGAAGGGATTATAGAAGGATGCTAGTAGCACCCCCTCACAGTTTAAGTGGTACTTGGTACTGAATGACTCTCTACTTTTTTAAAGTCACAAACACCAAGAAATTATTAACTATTGGAAGGTTTGAACATATTCTAGTAGAAAATGTAGGAGGATGCTAGTCGTACTACCTTGTAGTTTGCCTAGACCCTGCTACTAGGTTGTCCTCTACCTTTCAGAAGCTACAATCTCCAAGTAATTATTCCCATCAAAAAGGTCTTAATGCATTTTGGATGATCTTCTACCTTCCGATAACCTCAAACTCTAAGTAATTATTCCCTTCTAGAAGGTTCGCATGTGTTTTGATTGGGACTATGGGAGGGTGCTAGTCAAACTTCCTTGAAGTTTACCTAGACATTGCAACTAGATGACATTCTTTATCCTAGAAGTTACAATCTTCAAGCAACTATTTTCTATAGGAAGGTATAAATGTCTTCCTATAGGGATTGTAGGAGGATGCTACTCATACTTCCTCATAGTTTACCTAGACCTTATTGCTAAATGATCCTTTTCCTTCCAATAACTTCAAACCCTAAGTAATTATCAAATATTGGAAGGTCTAAGTGCCTTTTGGTAGGGACTATAAGAGCGTACTAGTCATAATTTCTCACAGTCTACCTAGACCTTGTTATTAGATGATCCTTTACCTTCTATAAGCCACAATATCAAAGCAATTATTTCCAACCAAAAGGTTTGAATGCCTTCCTATTAATCTTCTACCTTTTGGATGACCCTCTACCTTCCAATAGTCTCAAACTCCAAGAAACTATTTCATTCTTGAAGGTTTAATTATCTTCTAGCTAGATCTATAGTAGGGTGCTGGTTACATTGACTTGTAGTTTACATAGACCATGACATTGGATGACCTTTTGCCTTCTGGTAGCCAAAAACTTGGAGAAATTATTTCCTATTGAAAGGTTTGAATGTCTTCTAGAGGGACCATGGAAGGATGCTAGCCACACTCCTTCATATTTTACTTAGACCTTACTATAGGATGATCCTCTACCTTCAAGAATCCATAATCTCTAAGTAATTATCTCCAACTTGAAGGTTTGAATGCCTTTTTGTTGTTCTTCTACATTTTTATTGATCCTTTGCCTTTTGATAATCTCAAACTCCAAGTAATTGTTCCCTTTTGGAAGGTTTGCATGCCTTCTAGTTGGGACTACAGGAGCATGCTACATGGTACTTGCTACTAGATGATCCTATAGCTTCTAAAAGCCATAAACTCCAAGCAATTATTTACTATTAGAATTTCTTCATGCCTTCCAAATGATCTTCAACCTTTCAAATGATCCTCTTCCTTATGATAGCCTCAAACTCCTAGTAAGGCCTAAGTACCTTTCGATAGGGATTATAGGAGGATGCTAGTTACATGGCCTTGCAATTTACAATAAATAATAGGAGATATGAGCATATGGGAGTCATAGTCCATCATCGTCAGAATGAGTATGCATTCATGTCAAGATGAAACACATCCATAAACACGATGATACATTATTGATGTACATTAATAAAAAAAATTTACATCATACATACCCATTCCCTCACCAACCACATCATAGGCTTTATAATTGCCAAATGAGAATAATAGTAACCTTGTTCCTAATGGGACATGCTTATAAAATATTTTTTTGGTTGGTGCCAGTTCATGGAGATGCTATATGTGAAGATTTAAGCATGATGTGCATAGTGTTATGATGTGTATTCATTTCAATTATCATTAAAATATGGAGTGTGATTGTATGTGAACTACATAAGTGTTGCATGCTAGGAATATGCTAAATGAATGCCTTCTTAGCCTAAAATACAAGCATACTAATAATCATAGTTGTTCATAACAATAAGTATTTTAGTGAAAGCTACAATGGAAGACATAGAGCAAACTAATTGTCATGAAATATAATAGAAAGTAGACTAGTGGAAGCCTTTCAACTGGACAAAAGGTGTTGTAGGGGACATGCATGATGTAGTTGGTTACATGGAATTCTAAATTCCATCAAAAGATCCTTCCACTTTTGATAGCCATCACGTATGATAAAATACATGTAGTCAAAAGTGGAAGGCCTCTATCAAACTTGACTGCAAAGACATGCTACTGGTAGTGTCTGAAAATGCCAAGGAGAAGCCATCAAAAATAGCCCCAACATTGGAAGATAGGGAAATTAAATAACTTCAAGCTACCATAAGCATGGATCAGTGCTAGGAACATGATAGACTCACAGCTTCACAACCTAGATTTCAAGCACACTGATAGTCACAATAGTTCACAACTTAGTGGAACTTGCAATGGAAGATACAACACAAACTGGTTTTCATGAAATATAAGAGAAAGTGGACCAATGAAAGCCTTTCAGTTGGCTAGAAGGTCCTATAGAAGATGTACATGACATAGTTGGTCACATGGTATTGTAAATTTCACCACAAGGACCTTCCACTTTCGATAGACATAATGTATAATGGAGTATATCTAGCCAAAAGTGCAAGGCCTATACTAGATCCAAGTATGAAGACATGCTAATGGTAGTATATTACAATGTTGTGAAGAAATTTTAATAGCCCCAACACAAGAAGTTAGGAAAATTAAACAACTTTTGTCCATTGGAAGCACAACATAATGCCAAAAATGTGCCATACACATGTCTTCACAACTTGAACTGTGAGTATGCTAATGATCATAGATATCTACAATTTAGTGGAAGCTATAATAGAAGTTGCAAAAAAAACTAGTTATCGCAAAATATAAAAGAAAGTGAACTAGTGAAATCCTTCCAACTAGCTAGAAGATGCTATGGGAGACATGCATGATGTACTTGGTTACATGACATTCTAAATTCCACTAGAAGATCCTTCCACTTCTAATAGCCATCACATATGATGAATTACATGCAACCATATGTGGAGGCCTCTATTAGATTAAAATATGAAGACATGATACTCATAGTGTCTTGCAATGTCAAGGAAAAGCCACTGGAAATATCCCCAACATCAGAAGGTGAAAACATTTAACAACTTTGGTCTACCAAAAGAATGATGTAGTGCCAGGAACATGCCAAATGCATGCCTTCATCAACTTTGGTAGAGACTTTTCCTTGACTTTTCCACTAGCCCTTATATGAAGTATAGGTAGTTGAAAATGAGGGCCTCTACCAAGTCATACTGCAATGACATGCTCCTTGCAATATTTAATAATGTCAAGGAAAAGTCTCTAGAAATAGCCCCAACATCAGAAGGCAATGAATATAAACAACTTTGGCTACCAAAAGCATAGCATAGTGCCAAGAACATGTCATACACATGCCTTCATAGCCTAAACTACAAGGATGTTTATGATTGATGTGGTCCCTATTTTATTAAAAGTTGCAATGCAAGCTACACCGCAAACTAGTTGTTGTAAAATAAAAGAGAAAGTAGACTAGTATAAGCCTTCCAACTACCTAGAATGTGCTATGGGGGGCCTATGTAATGTATTTGGTCACATGGAATTTTAAATTTCACCAAAATGTCCTTCCACTTCTAGTAGCCATCATGTATGATGACGTACATGCAGCTAGAAGCAAAGGCCTCTACTGGACCCGACCATCAAAACATGCTACTTGTAGTGTCTAGCAATGCAAGGAGAAGCCATCAGAAGTAGCCCTAGCAACTAGAAGGTAGGAATAGTGATTAAATTTGAGGTACCAAAAGCACAACATAGTGCTAGGAACATGTCAGATGCATGCCTTTGCAGCCTAAACTATAATCAAATTGATGTCCAATGTGATCCATAGTTTAGAAAAGGTTGTAATAGAAGCTAGAGTGCAAACTAGTTGTCTTGAAATATAAGAGAACATTGACTAGTGGAAGCCTTCCCACATGCTAAAAGGTGTTGCAAGGAGAGTGTAGAACATAGTCAATCACATGTCATTCTAATTTCCATTATAAGTCCCTTCCACTTTTAGTAGCCATCATGTATGATAGAGTACATGCAACCAAAAGTACGAGGCCTCTACTATATTGGACTATGATGACTAGGCTACTCACAATGCAATGAGAATCCACTAGAAGTAAATCCTAGAAATTGGAAGGTAGGGAAAATGAACAACTTCAGGCTTTCAAAAGCCTAGTGCAATGAAAGTAACATGTTAGATGCATGATCGTGCACCCTCTACTATGAGCCTACTAACAATTACAATGATCATGCACCCATAACACAAACTAGTTTTCTTGAAATATAAGAGAACATTGACTAGTAGAAGTCTTACAACATGCTAGAAGGTCTTACAAAGGGAGTGCAAAATGTAGTATGTCTAATTTCATTCTCAATTCCATTGAAAGCCACTTCCACTACTATTAGCCATCATGTATAGTGAAGTATATGCCACCAGAAGCATGAAGGCTTCCAATTCTGACTACAACATATTTGCTACGTGCACTCTCTCATAGTATAAACTACAAATATGATGTGAATCACAGTTTTTTTTTTTGTTAAACTATGAACTATTGTATGACATAGAGGCTTGCATCCTCTCAAATGAGTTTTAAATGATTTTGTACTACTAATGAGAATTTGAAACTCTCTTGTCAAGTCCATCTTACTTAACAAGCTAAGTTACCACTCTAGCATTGTAAATTGTCAAATCCTTAAGGTTGTGAACAGGAGAACTATTGGAAACAATGTTGTTAGTTACAAGTGTAGATAAGGTAAATAAGAATTTAGATATTGCATTTTACATCTTCCATTGCAAGTTATGTTAATCGATATGTGTGTTTTGTGTATTTTTAATTTTTAGTTTAAGTATGCTAAGATGATAAATCTTTGATAGATCTAAGGAAGATGAGTGGACATAGGTTTTTGGGAAACAACATGGAAATAGGAAACACAAGACCCACATGTAGGCTAATTTTGAAAAAATAAAATTCAATGGTCCTATTTCTATGATGATGTGTTTTCTTGGATATACAAAGAAAGAGTGTAGGATTTTATTCAAGGTGAAAAAAAGAACAAGATGTTTCCCTATCAATTTTTCTTGAAAATCAAAAACAAAAAAAAAATGGAAAAAGTAAACTCACTCTTAAGAAAACTACTACATCTACCATAGATGATATGTTTTTTTCTTTTTTGTATTTTTTCTATCTTCAACAATTCAGAATAAAGAATAAGAAGATTTCAGTTTGTTTTATTGTTCTCTAACATCTAAAAAATATCTGTATCAATTATCATTGTTCGTATGTCTTGAATGTCATCATAAGGGTAGTACCTATGTCAATTAGAAAAAGAAACAAGACTAGTAAAAGCATAGGCTAGCAATGTTATTTCATAGTTTGCATCATGTGTGGTGCTAACCATGTTGCATGCATTATATACAAAGAAATGAATCATGTTTACACATTGAGAGCTTATTACCACAGCTTTCTAGGACCCATGAAAGATAGAAGAGATTCTCAATCCATTCATATTTTTCACAAGATACGTCTGAAGGTAGTGTTATTATGAAATGAATGATTTTCAATAGATCTAATTTATGAGAGGTATATCAAAAATCCTTTTAATGAAGGGAAAGAACTCCAAGTATCTCATAAAATGAACATGTTTCATTTAAAAAAGGATATTTATAACATTTGCAAAGATTTTACATGAGATTACAAAAAATGTAAGCATGAAAGTATGTAGCTATGGTACGATGCCACAAAATATTTTTTATTTTACTATCAAGATGAAATTATGGAACATTGTTCCCCAATAATCATTGGGTTGCAATCATTGTGGATACTAAACAAGATGATAGTACTATCCTAAAATAGCATCCTTGCTATGGATTCTACATTCAACACCAACAAATATGAACTAAGTATAAGATTAAGATTATACAATAATGTTTTATCAAATTAATTTTCTACATGAATCGACTCATCATTTTACCACAAACAATTTTTTGTTTTTACAACTCCATCTTCACACAATTATGGCTTTCAATTCATACTATAATGGATCTGATTGTAGCATGGGTGATATCCTATAGGTGTATATAAACTGATATCACAACTTAGCCTTTTGAGTTATTGAGAAGATGCAAGGCTCCAGAGCCATAGTGGAGAGTGAATGCTTTCATGCTTGATGATTCAAAAGCAAAAATCAATGCAGTACGATAATACTAAAAAATTAAATATTTAATAAAAATAGATAGTTCACTAGAAGAAATGGAGGCATTTAAAGCAAACATGCTACATTGTGTTAAATTTCTTGGTCAATATTTGGTTTTATTTTTCTATGCATCTTGCATGTCTGGAGGACTTGGAGAAAGAACTTTGAAACAAAGATTCAATATTTGTTCTTAAGAAAGGAAATGGATGAACATCTCGACCATATTATGAATGAATGCAAAAATCCTATGGATGTTGTTGTGGAAATTAACAAGTTTGTTAAAAAGGTTTTAAAATAACTCAAATTTCATCACTTACGTAGAGAGCCAGTGGATAAATGGAGAGAAATTTCATGATTATATATTTAATCAATATTCATATAATTGTATGCATAAAGATATATTGTATATTCTAATGTTATTCTCTTAATAAGGGATAAAAAAATTCTTTTTGAGGAGTATGGGTAAAAACCTTTCATGACATTCTACTTGTTCAAAAACATACAAACAATGCCATGGAGTTGTATCATGAATTTCTAAAAGGACAGTTCTTAGGAGATATAAGTAATAGGAAATACCATCACATTGACAAGCTTATATTGGCCTTGACAAAAGTACAACTATATTACTAGAATAATGCAAGAGTCAAAGCTCTAGGATATCTAATTAATAAGAAGGATAGCGAAATCAATACAAAGTCATAGGAAAAGGCTATTCAAAGCATTGATGATGATTGCCTACAAGTGGCTCATAAGGAAGATGAATATGTTGTGTAGAGTAAAATTAGTTTGAAAAGGAACATTTGGTGGAAGATTTCAAAGGTGTTTTCCTTTAGTATCTTTTGTGATTGTAGATGGTCTAGCATTAGTAATTTTCACAAGTATTCAATGAAAATTTTAATATTATTGAAAAAGACACAAGAATGCATACAAGTTCTTCCCCTGAGATGACTTTTATGATCCCAGAATTCCTTTTAAGCTAAATTCATTTCAGTCATGATTTTCCAAGCTAGGAAGAGGCATAATAGTTAGGAATGACACCTAAAACCTTAGGATTGACCAACAAAAGATCCCACACCAATGAGACACATGGCACTACAACATCTATCTAGGAGAACATTAGCAAGAAGGTTCCAAATTTAGATGATCCAATGGAAACTAATGAGGAGAATGGAAATACAACCTAGAAAGACAACATACCTATGGCGAAAAAGGCATTAACAGATTTGTCCAAGAATATTCCTACAGATCAAGTGTTTTAGAAATAGAAAGATATGTCAAGCTTATGGAATCAAAGTTTATGTTCTTAATAAATCCATATGGATTGGGTAATGAAAAACGATTATTAAGTTGGAATAGCCCTAAGAGAAATTATAAAGATAGGCCTAATACTCAAAAGTGTTTTAGAAAACTCTTCATTGAAGGTAACTCCATCATCAAATTCCATGGATTTGATCTTGAAAACATTAGGGATGATTCTCATGTTTTCCATACTAACCTTTGTCTTATTTACAAATTTGATTATATATGGACAAGAGTACAACCAAAAGTCATATACATCTCATTCCAATGAGCTTTATTAGGAAGCTAAGGTTGTATGAAGGATACATGTTCTTCATTTAGGCAATAAAAAGGCTTTAATGTTTTAGAACTTCTATGTAGTAGATGTTTATGTCTATTTTAAAAGTTTAAAATAGCTAGTAGTGTTAAATTTTGGACAATGATGCCATATTTCAATCTTATTTAAGTTATGTTTAATAGTTTAAAATGCCTTCATGTTTCTTATATGGTTTTGACAAATGGTACTTAATAATTCATGTCATTTGCATGTCATCACACTAATTTTTTTCTTGACAATGTTTAAAACTGTAGGAACATGCTAATTACATGCTATCACATTTTGATATTTGATGTGATGCAAATCGCAATTATGCACAACCATTCCTTTAAGATATTCAAGTGTTGAGACATTACAACTCACATTTCATCACAAAATAGTTTTTGCAATCTACTATTGGTTGCAATAAAAATAGAAATAGAAATACTTTTTGATAGTGCATGCTAATGCTACACATAGCAATTTCAATCAATGTTACAAAACTCATAGGGTTTCTATGAGTACTCACAAAGTCATAGGCTTTTTCACCTAGTTGATTAACTTGCATCTCATGAGATGGATTAGAATTTGAGAATATTTGGTAGGGTCAAAGTGATAAAAATCTAATTTTCCACGGATCATTTGGACCTTTATTTTCTATATAAAATTTGTATTGAAACTTCAAACAATGGAGTAAATCCCTTGAATTAGATCATAAAACCACCTCTAAATTCTTCTATTCATATCTTCTAATATGAGAAAACATGCATGTACCTTTAAAACTTTGGACAACTTAAAATGAAGACATACATGTAAGAAACTTATGAAAAATCATAAATTGTAAGAATTTATAAAACAAAAGCTTGTAGTAACTAGGGAGAAGAATCCATGAAAGGTATTGGACTTGTCAAATTAAGAGATCCATGGTATACAAAGTTTTTTAAAAAATGGAAAATCTTGGTTACCTTCCTAAGAACATAATCTTGCACAAGTACACTAAAGTATTAAAACAAGTTTAGTCTCTCTAAGAGATAGTCGCTAAAGATGTATGTCATGGCCTGTTGGTATGTGGCTTCGGCGTTCTTCAGACCAAAAGGCATCATAGTGTAGCAGAAGGTGCCCTAGGGCATCATAAAAGTCGTAGTTAATTGATGTTCTGGATTTATGCGAATCTGGTTATAACCAGAGAAGCCATCCATGAACGATAGGAGTGCATGCCCAGCTGTTGTATCGACTAGTTGATCGATACTCGGGAGTGGGAAATTATCTTTGATTGTGGCCTTGTTCAAATCCTGGAAGTCTATGCAAATGCATATACTCCCGGTCTTCTTTGGCACGACCACAATGCTAGATACCCAGTCCGAGTAATCGACTGCACGAATGAAACCAGCCTGGTATAGCTTGGTGATTTCATCACGCACGAATAGCGCAATCTCTGGCTTGATTTTGCATACTTTTTGCCTAACTGCTTTGATTTGTGGGTCTAAGATGATGTTATGTTGGATTAGTCTGGGATCTAGTCCAAGCATATCATCGTATGACCATGCGAAGACAGTAATGTTGTCTTGCAGGACCTGTGTTACAGCATCGTGCATTTCTCGTTCTAACAAGGAACTAATTTTAAGCGTTTTAGCTTCGCCCCTATGCGTAACGATAGAGACCTCATCAAGGCGGTCCTCGGTTATGTCCCCAGCTTCCAGGTCTAGCGTGCGCGTCAACTGTTCTGGCCATTTCGGGGACATCTTTGATGTAGCTATAGTTACGTCTTCTAAGGGGAGGTTAACGTCTATAAACACGGGATCGAATTTTCTAACTACCTTTCCGTATGGGCCAATCAGAGTTAAAGGTGTTGATAGTGTTGCATCCATTTGTTTGCCCTGAAAAACCGCAAGGTGCGTAAATGGTTAGAAAGAAGATGACGTGATGGCTAGCAAACATGGAAAGCTAACAAAATTTTGAATTTTGTAATGAAGTTGTAATCAATGCTACCTGATTACGAGGCGATAATATGTGGTAGTTTAACGTCATTTCCGACAGCGGTGCGTGCGATATCAACAACATTAATATCTTGATTTTCGGGTTCCGTTTCAGGAAGGTCCCGCTGAAAACGGATATCAAGTCGGTGATTCTCACATACAAGTAGGCGATTTTTTGGTTAGAACGGACTGTTGGCTATTGTGAGTTTAAATTCGAGGGTATTATCTAGCAAGATCAAGAAGAGCAGAAGATTTGAAGGTGCAAAGCTGTGCAAGTGTCGATGCTATGATAATGGCACCTAAGACAAAGAGGAAGAACACTAAATTGGCTAAAATCGATGAGGTACAGGAGAACCTGGAGTATGTTCAATAGGCCGTGGTCGAAGTGTGTGACCCAACACCTTTGAACCGGTAGGTCATTCTTTTCATGCTCGTGCTATTTCAGCGTTTGTGCTATACAACGTTCTTCGTGTAAATGAGGGTTTTGGGTTATGGAGCTTGCGTTACAGCGAGGGTTTGGCATGGTTACGTTTATCGTTGTCGTCAGAGAAGGACCTTGCACTGTTGCAAGGGTTTGGGTGATTTCCACATAGATGGCTAAGCATGATCTGTAGTGTTTCTGTATTAATGATGCAACTGTAAACCTAGGCGTTGATTTATGTAGCGTGTTTTCTATACAGAGTCGTGCTGAAGCCTATTCTGATTGTGTTAGACATCATTGGGGTTTTGTGTTGGGTAAACCCCATCGTCCCCAATGTCCCTCCTCTGCATACACGAGTGCAGGGGAAGGTCATCTAGTTCCGGAAGGGGGCGCTGGAGTTTCTGCAGTTCTTACTACGCAACTTCAGCATCATTGTGTTATCTAATGTGACTGGCGATGTTGCCGGTGCCATTTTAGAACACCTGTTGGCGAGCTCTGCACAGGGGATTCTGGCTTACTTGATAGACGGGGCCATCGATACAGGTTGTCCTGCAGACCAAGCGCTTAGCACCCTAGGCCTGAGGAGCTTATGCTGGATCTGGGAAATGGCCCTTTTTAGTTGTTATCATGCATATAACACGTTGTTTATGGCTCGCCATGTTTCAACCTACTTCCAGAACCCACAAGGCACGGTGTACTATGCGGGCGGGTAAGCAAATTCTGCCAACTGTATTTTCTTTGTTACTGTTATAGTGTCTGTTATCGATGTGAAGTGTAAGAGAAGTCTATGTGCAAACTGTAAGTTAAGCCTACGTTGTATGGTACAGGTGTTCATACATGATAACAGGTTAATTGGAGATGGTGATGCATTGGCCTGGGCCGAAATGGCAATAATGGCATTTACCTCAACCAGCAATGTGCGTGACGGTGTTATAGGGCAGATTGGCCATGAGATGCATGAGTATCACACCCGCTATGAGCATCCTTTCAAGAATTTCCAGGAACTCGGGTGGCTGCACGATGACTGGACCTTAGAGTCGCCCCTTACGGTTGAGGACGTGCAGAGGGACCTACCGCCATTCCCTTTGCTCTTCGGACCTGGTAAGGCCGTTGCGTGTTCTAATGTTATGCATGTACTTGTGAGTTGTGGACATTACGTAATAGCGTTTCTATTTGACTTGCGTTTTATACTTTTCAGTCAGGGAATCCCAGGAGATTACCCTTACGATTTCCAGCCGCGAGGCGAGAGATGTCCTCTTCCGTTACGGCGATATTAAGGATGCACAGCGCTGGCTCAGACACTCGACGGCCCATGTCGCGGTCACTGCCAAGATCCGGGCAGCAGGGCTAATGCACCTATTTTTGGCCACGACCCCTGATGTCCCTACTAGTGAAATGAAAGCCTTGGTTAACTCCTTCAGCGAGAAGGTGGAGCATTTTTGCACGCGCGTGCATAATGTGCGCGTAATTTTCGATATCGACGCTCAGCTCTTTGCGGACCTATTTGGCGTCCCCTCGAACGTCCTTCCCATAATGGCAAAAACCAAGAGGAGCCCTAGATTCTAGGAGTGTCTGAAGGAGTGGGTGAGGATCCCAAAAGAGACCAAAGGGTTTCCTTGTGACAAATTCGAGATGGGCACAGTCAAGACACTGTATCCCCTTTTCCGGGCTCGGACTTTCCCCAAAACCCTCGTAGGCAAAGTTCTTTTCTGTAGAACAGACCCACATTATGTGAGAGGTTCTGGAGGAGGAAACCTGGTTTGATTGGGCGAACTATTTTGCCAAGGGACTGTGCAACGAAATGGTCAAGCTTCGTAAGAAGCTTGAGTCCCGCTTTAATGTGCATTATGCCTTTTTCATAGCTTGCCTCCGGCGGTTTGGTAAGTTTCTGGTCATCCAGAGGAATGGGGTCTGGGAACAGCAAGACCGAGACCAGCTGTCCAGACCTTGGATTGCCCACATTCTCAGCACTACCCGTGGGCAGGATCTGCCAGAAGGGATCGAGGAGTCGTTGTCTATAACGACTAAAGGCTTGGTGGTGCCCCAAGTGCGAGGTCTCGACAGCGTGGGCGGGATAATGCCTACCTACACCGATGACGCCTCGCGAGGGAAGCGCGTGACAGAAGAAATCGTAGAACCGGCAGCTTGGCGCAAGAGGCTTCGTCTAGCCGAGGCCCTTGGGGGTAACGCAAGCCAAACTATTATGGTCAAGGTTCAGCGGAATAAGCTTACGCCTGGTTAGTGTGAAAGGATTGTAGTACGCAATGTTTTATTTAGATGGTCTGGCATTATACGCTAACGTGTGGTTGTGTAAACAGTAAAAATGACAGGGAAATTGACCCCTGAGACAGGGGCGATGGTACTAAGTCATGGGGAGGGGCCCTCAATTTTGGAAGAAGAGGCCCTAGCTGTTAATGTGAGCCGTGTGTAGGTTCCAGTGCCTGAGGAGGCCCCAGCTGCTAGCGGGAGCTATCCATATGACCAGGTACATGAGGAAACTCCAGCTACTGGGACTAGCGGCACACAGGATCACGTGCATGAAGAGAAAGGGGCGGAAGAGATTGGTGAAGTTGCTACTGTCACTAGCAGAGGTAATGAGTGCATTAGCGTGTTTGCAGGATCTTGTTAATAGATGGAGTGTCTAACCAAATTACTCTACAGGGGAAGAAGATGCGTCTACGTCTGCTGCTGTGAGAAAAACGTGGAGAGACTTCCCTGACAAATTTGCCTTCATGGAAGGCGTTGATAATGACATGATTGAGCGTTTGGAGCACATCGAACCTGGTGCTAGTATGTTATAGCTGCAATGAGTTTACGACATAATGTTTTAGTAATGTGTCATCCATATTGGTGCTTGTTTTCTGTTAGGAGCTCACCTCCGATGGGATCCCGCGGAGCCCATTGATTTGGACACAGCGGAGCCCCCATATGATGGGGTAGTCATGCCGCATCACATTTATGAGGAAATGCGTAAATGTGCGTTACGCTCGACGCGCTCTATATGGGAAAGTAGGGGCATTAATGAAAGCCTATGGAAAAGGCTACAGCGGTCAGAGCAGAGGGTTGAGTCCTTGACCAAAGAATTCGGGGACCTAAGGTCACGATATGAATTCCTACAGGCTCGAGTGACGGGGGATGAAGACTGGCGTACCACTGTTATCGATCACTCCCGTTATTGGACAGCCATCAAGAACAGCGTACAGACTAGTCGGGCGTTAGTAGAGCAGAGGATGCAAATTGAACTTCTAGCTCAGAAAAGCCGGGACTGAAGGGACTACTGCGCCAGCGTACAGGAGTGGGGGTAGAAGGAGAAGGACCACAAGCACCTATATAAAAGGGAAAGCGCCGCTTATTGAAAACACTACCGTGATTCTGCCGTCAAAGCTCGATCCCTGGAGGTTTTTGTGGACACCATCGGAGCGTCTGAAGCTTTCAAGAAGTTCAAAGAGCAAGTGACCGTAACTGTGTCCCTGGAGATGGCAATGGTTTTCCCTGGGAATCAGGCTACAATCACTACCTTCTTCCGAGATCCACCCCGATGGAGTAGCGTGGAGAAAGGGAAGGTGAAAGCTGGAGCTGCATTGGGCGAGGATGTGTGGCCAGACCTGATAGAGGACGAGATTATGCAGCACCTGTGGGCTAGCCTAGATAAGCTTCGCTTTGCTATGGAAGTAGGGCCGTCGCGAGTAAGTTTATGCATGACTTAGTCGGAAAGTTCTCTGGCTTGTGTTATCTATTCTAATTTTTGATGTTATTTGGGTTTAGGTACCAGAAGAAGATAGGGAAAATACACTAGCTGAGGGGCTGGGAGAGGAAATAGAGGAAGCAGAGGAGGAACGGAACGATGATGAGTGTTCTCCTGTGAAGCCAGTGCCGGAACGAGAGCCTCATGAAGGGGCAATATTTCGTCAAGGCGTAATTCCCAAAAATGATGGCCCACTGGAGGACGACCTTTTGGGGCTAGATCTAGAGTTAAGAGATACCAGTGACAATCGTAGTAGAGGGAATGCGTAATTATTATTTACGCAAAATTTTATTGATGCAAGGTTGGGTATTGTTCTGAATGACTGTTGACGGATTATTGTAAAGTCTAATGGATGTTTGAAATGTTAATTAGTTTGTTGTTTGACATTTTATGCTTTTGTCTGCGTAGCGTGAAAATATATGTTAAGGATTCTGTCTAAGTGATACTGATGGGACATAATAACTAGTTTAAAGCCATTGCGGGACCGTTGCGTATTCCAGCGTAAATGGTTATAGTATGCAATACTGCGTTACTAGTTTAAGGCCATTGTGGGCCTGTTGCGTATTGTATAGCAAGCGTAAATAATGATAGTAGATAACTTCGGATGACTAGTTTAAGGCCGTTGCGGGCCAACTGCGTAACTACATATAACGGTATGAATAGGTTGATTTTGTATAACTAGTTTAAGGCCGTTGCGGGTGGACTGCATAAATTGTAACAAAAATGTAATCCTGTATAAATGCGTGAAGTAATGTGAAAGCGTAACTAATGCGGGTATGATAAAACACACAAAAAAGTGCAAAGCGTAAACACAAAAAGCGAATGTAACGTAAAAGTATGTTGAAACGAAAGAAGTTGTTAAATGGGAAGTGTGCTAACTTACAAGAGAATGGCGATGCACACAGAAGACCATTGTTCAACCATCGATATGTAATTGTCTCTTAATGGTCTTTACATTGAGTGCTGCGTAAGGGCAAGGAGGCTTGTGGTTTAACTCCTCTACGCTGTCATCCGGAAATGGCAGGTCGGCCTAGGCTAGCCCGACGTCATTATTGTCGGTTTATTTAGTGGCTTGGAGATGGGATTGATCATTAGTTGTTTCAATCTCCGAACCACGCTCTTCTTCGATGTTATTGATGGTCCTGGGGGTGACCTCGTCGCCGTGTATGATGACCTCCCCCCCAGTGTAGGGCAGGTGTATCTCTTGGTGTATCGGTGACGAAACCGCCCTCAGCTGGGCTAACCATGACCTCCCTAAGATCAAGTTGAAACCAGGCATCTCCTCTACGACTAAGAATGTGGCTTCGGTTGGGAATTGATCCCCCACCACAAACTCAATACGCACCGTTCCTTTGACTTGAACCCGTGCTCCGTTGAACGATTTTACGCAGGTTGTTGTCGTGGGAGTGATCTGGTCGACCAAGCCCAACCTATCCACTATGGAATAAGGAACGACATTAGCAGTTGTGCCATCATCCACGTGCACCCTCCGGATCCGGTACTGGCCGACTCGAATGGTAATGAACATAGGCTCAGTCGTTACTTGACCTTTCTCCGGGTCGCCTTTGACGAACTCATCAAGAAAGGTCAGCGAGGTAGGCTTGGGTTGTTCAGCCTCGGAAGGAAACATGACAGTGTGTATCACTTCCTCTTCTGCTGGTAGGTTTCCATCCACTGATATGGATGTCAGCATGCGTACCATAACCTCACGGTGTTCTCGAGACGTCATCAGTAAGTCGTACAGGCTCAGCATTGTGTTCTTTTGCTTAAGAGCTTGTTTGACTTGTGTGAATGCATCAAGGAGGTCCTTCTCTTGGCCAATTTTTTTATCCCCCTTGTCCTCATCCATTCGGCCCAAGAGACAGATCTCTTGAGGCGGAGCGGTGTCAGTGGGAGGGTCATTCTTTTTCCTGGCAAGAGAAGGTGGTTGCGTTTCTGTACCTTTAGCCTGCTTCTGAGGCATAGACAAAGGCACAGAGGCCAGGGGCCTCGGCTTAGGGAAGCTGAGAGTAAGGTGGTCTTTTGTTGCATTAATTGTAGTGCCCTCCTCTTTTCACTTAGGAGGCGATGACTGGTTATTTTGATCGGAGTTCTGCCCCTGCATGAGAGGAGCAGGCCGTGGTTCTGGTGCCCTGATAATGAAGGGCGCTCTAGGCGTGGGCGCGGATGGAGTCGTGGCTTGAGTGCTACCATGTGACTGAGGGAATACCTGGGGAGGTGCCTGTATGATGAAAGGTGGCTGTGAGACCCCACTGGCCACCGATGAAGTGGCTGGCCCCCTTGGTGAGCTGGCGGGCACACGCAAGACAAAAGGCTATTTTGGCGGTCCCTTACGCTCACCGTCCGTACTCACCACAGTGATTGTATAAGGATCATAGTTTGCATTCAATAGGTCCTTATATACATGCAATGTTTGATTTTCTGGATGCGTCGGGTTACTGCTGTCTAACTTTAGATGACCTTCGTCGATCATGCGTTGAATGTCGTCCTTTAATGCCCAGCAGTAATCCGTGTTGTGACCACAGATCTGGTGGTAGTCACAGAAACGGTCAAGCCTAAAAGATCTCAGAACTGCTGGTTCGTTAGGTAAAGCTAGAGAAGGGTCCTTCAGCAATTCACAGTGACGTCTGTGACGCTTCAGAGCTTCCTCGGACACCTTCTTAGGTTGAATATGCCCTGCTGCTAACAGTTGTTTCAGCAATTCGGAATGCTTCACAGGTAAAGCCGCATATTTTGAACGATCTTTACGCTCAAAATTTGGCTTTGGCTGGGGGGGACTTTTCAGGATCCACCGTGTCTTGACTGGTGCCGGCACCAGTCGTGGTTTCAGGTAGCATGGTGGGTGCTTTTTTGCTCTTCGTCTTTGTACTCTCAGTCATTGCAGCTACTGTCGTTGTCGCTGCCTTCCCTTTGTCTTTGTTCTTGTTATGTGCATTCTTATAGGCGACATACGCCAGGTCTTTGCTGGCCTCCGCAGCATCTTGGATGCTTCTAACTTGTGCGAAGGCCTGATGTAAATTACTGGGGGAAAGGTAGTACAGCTTCTACTTGATGAAGTCATTGACTGCTCCCTTAAACATAGCCAGCATATGTGAGTCCGCGATCGGCTCGCGGATCTCGTTCAAGGTAGCATTCCAGCGCTGTATAAACTTTTGGATGGGCTCGAGTGGGTCTTGTTTCACCCCCATGAGCTGATCCAGTGTGACTTCCAGCTTCAAATTGTATTTGAAGTGGGTCACAAACTGGGTCATCAGCTCTTCCAAGGTTGAGATGGAGGAGCGTGGGAGGGCTCGGTACCAATCCAAAGCTTTCCCTGTTAACGACATCGCAAAGACATGGATGATAGTGTGTGGCCACTGTTGCAATAACAAGGACTTAGATCTAAACGTGACAAGGTGAGCGTTGGGATCTCCCTCCCCATTGTACTTGGTAAAATGAGGTAGGGACATCCCCGGCGGCAACGACAGCATAGGAACTGCTGAACTAATCGGATCATCCTGGTAAAAGTCCATGATCTGGACGGTGTCAGAACTAGCAGCCTTGAGGCGTCGAACCTCTTCAGTTAGAGTTTGGATCAGCTCGATGGCTTGGTCCAGGCCTGTTAACGGAGGTGTTGGTGCGGAGGGCACAGGAGGTTGGATGGGGAGGGCGGTGCCAGGAAATGGAAAGGATGAGCAGGGTCGACTGGCGGCTACCGGGGCGGGGATCTCAACAGGTGGGGGAGCCTGTGAAGCCCACCACCTGCTGGTCTGTGCAGGGGGGTTGATAGCCGCCTACTGCGCGAGATAAGGATGTAAATACTATAGTACCCCCAATGGAACATATGTTTCTGGTGCGACAGGGGGTTGCGCGCCGTACACCACAGACTGGGTCTGTTGCGCCGTCGGGTTGGCCCATTGACCTGCAGCAGGTTGTTGGGCGTAAGTTGGTTGGACGACTGCAGTAACCTATTGGGTCGGAGGGGGCGGAAATGACAAGGTCTACATCGGGCGTGTTGCGGATATGTTGTAGGGTTGTATCTGAGGAATAAAATGGGGCGCAACGGTCGCCGGGACCACCACTGGGATGTTAAGTATGCGTGGTGATGAAACCGCCCCCACGTTATTGTGGGGGATTTGTACTTGCAGCCCAGACAGTTGCGTAGTAGCCTGTGGAAGGACATGGACATGCATCTATGTCTTCGGGGCCGCATTAAGAGAGGAAGCCTCTCCGTTAAAAGGAAACAGGGGATTTACATACGTCTGGGGGCTCAGGGCATGGAACGAAGGTTCCAGAGTATAGAACAAATGTTCCGACTAGGCCACAAATTCATCCTCTTCCTCCTCCCCATGCTGGGGCTCCACGACAGCTTGTGAAGCCTGGCCCTTGGCCATGACCAACTGTGTAATAAGTTTGTGTTGGTGTTCAGTCAAGGGAATTATGTCATAAGCTGTTGGCTTAAAATCATAGCACCCTCGGTGGAGCACCTCAAAGTTCCGTTTCGCTTCAAGTTCAGCTCGGCTTAGAGCCAGCTTCGCCTGGATCTTAACACATATGAAGTTGTATTCTTCAAGGGTTATAACCTTGAAGATAGGCTCTTTTCCCTAGAGCCTCGATGAACGATGCAATGGTCCCTGAGCTTCTGTTGCACCCGGAGCTAGTCGGGTGACAATAGGGTTCACGAATGTGGCACCCAAATCAGTAGGGACCATGGCAGTTGTGGTTGTGTACAAAGAATCCATTGGGAAATAAGATTAACAATAAGTGATAACCGGATCTAAGGAGTAGCTGGCAACAAAAGCTCCAAATAGGCTTTCTGCCCTGTTGGATTTCAAAGAAATCGTCCTTGCGACCGATTTATACCACACAATTGACCGTAAACTTCCGTAGAGGTATTACGTTTACGGTTTAGGGTATGGATCGCTACCAGGGCTACCCGAAGTATTCGGATCGGAGCCTGAAGGCCCTCCTTCTAGCACCAGAAAATTGTAATGACAGAAAACGTCGGCAGCTAGAAATACCGACCGAGATTTTGTGTATACAGTTTTAACTATGGATCCGCGCGAGGGCTATGCTGGAAAAAGCGAATCCGCGGCACCCTGAACGGTCTTGTCGATCAGACAGGGACTTACGGGTCAGTAAAACGATGAAGATTACAAATCTTTGCGTTGTTTTGATTTGATTCGAGGGATCGTGAAATGGGAGGAAAACGACGTGGATGGATCGCTATGATGATAATGCCAAACACGCCGAAGAGATGCTAATCAGGAGAGAAACGCGTGATTTTCAAAAGATGTATGTTTCGATTTTTGAAAGAACGTATGATTTTTATGTCACGTTACAATGGGAGAGACCCCCAATAACTTGATGCAAAAATGAGCACAAAACAACAAGGAAACTGTCCAGACAGAAGTCCGATCTACCTCGCAGGCCAAAGCTGGGATGCAAGGATGGTCAAGCTCTGAGGTCTGTTGATCAACTGTTTCTGACTGGTAGAGTCTACAAACTGGGCGAGACGATCTTACAATCCCTGTTCTGCTTCTTTTCTTTGAGTAGGTTCTACTCAGGGCAGCAATCGCTAACGGAGAAAGTCGTATCTTCCCCGAAGGAATGATCTCTCTTGTTGCTAAGGCTCAAGCGCACTGTGCTCTGTTCTTACTGAAGGATGGTGCTGTCGACAGTTGCCAAAATGTTGCTCTTTGTTTCTCTGCTCAAGGTGATAAATGCTTCCTTGCTCAGAAAATGCTCTTGCCCTTTTGATTTTCTGCTGCCCCCCTTTTTTTTGTCAACTGGTCTATTTATAGGCTGCGGGATCCCATAAAAAGGTGCAACCCTGATGACGTGGGTCTCGGATATTTCAAGTTCTGTTGACATGACCATTTTAAGTCAGACTGTGACTACGCACAACACGCTCGTTTGTGTGTTGTGTGTGTGAACAACAGGTAGATGTTGAGCGTGTTTTAATTGCTTTCAGGCTATATTACACTCATTCGCGTTGTGTTGTATGTATGAGCGTAATCCGGTACAAAAAACAATAGGCTCAAAATTGTCTTACACTCACTTCGCAGCTGCATGTAACGAGGCATAGACAATATCTAACTTACGCTCACTACGCAGCTGCGCGTAGTGAAGCGTAAACAATGTCTAATTTACGCTCACTACGCAGCTGCGCATAACGAAGCGTAAATAATGTCTAGCCTTAGTGATGCAACACACAATGGTACGCACCGCCGCGTAACGAGCGTAAAGACAAGTTATCCATATGCCATGAGAAAAAATGTCGAACTATTGTGCTTCTCTAGACTCTGCCTTCGACTATTTTGGAGATTATTACGCTCATTACGCTGTCGTGCGTAATAGAGTGTAAACTTTTCCTTGAACAAAGCTGATGCACGCTCTTGCTTGAATTGCGAATCTTTGCCTGAGGCCGACTCGTAATTTTCACGGTGTTTCAAAGACTATTACGAACCCCTATTGTCCACTCAAAACATGACTAACATTAGAGAAGTTGTGTACATTTCCACCAAGCATATAAGGAATAGTTGCATCAAGTGACTAAACATAAATAATATTTCAAAATTTAAATATGAATACAATGCAGATTCACAACACCATCTCCAAGCCTTCCATAATTCTTGCATCCTACAAAACATAGAAAATGATTGGTAGAAATTGAAGTTATTTTCTAGAACACTCATAAAGGAAGTAGAGAACTGGTATAGATTCTTACAAATAGAATCAATTTGAAAATAGAGTACCATGCTAGAACTCTTTAATAACAAGTACTAAACCTACTCCAGAGTGTTAAAGTTGAAAAAATAGATCCAATAATGGAAATAAGGAATACATGAATGCCTTGATGTAGTGATGGATAGGTACTATTCTTTACTACATAAATACCCAAGCCATGGATTCTTTCAAAGTGAACAACTATGACATATCATTGATGGGCTAAGGAGAAAAACAAGAGAGATCCTTGGGGTATATGCCCAAGATAGATTATCCAAAATGACAACTCATTGAATCTAAAGACTCATAGATCAAATGATGAAAGTGGAAGAAGAGCTAAAAAGGAAGAATTAATAGAAGAATATAACATAGATCCATTAATAAGAAAAAGGGATATAATAATATGTGGATAATAAAAGGAAAAAACATTAAAAGATATAATTTATCGAAATACTCTACCAATACAAAAATCAAATAATAATATTGTAATAAATGTAGAGAAAAACTAGGATTTCGTAGATGAGAAGTTTGCTATAGCACTGAAGATAGTATAGGAAAGAACTAAACAATCCTTAAATAGGAGTAAGGACATAAAGAAGAAAAGAGATGATGGACAAGAATACTACAAAAAAAAGGAAAATTTTCTACAGTATAGGAAGTAATAGAATCTAGTTTTGAAGAGAATGAAGGATGTAAAATATGTCAATATGAATAGCCTATGGGATGTTGTCTTGTTATGGCCAACTCACGAGTTTGGGGCATATGTACTCAATTGAAAGTTTGTCAAGAATCAAATTTCCATACAATTATCTTATTCATAACATAATTTTAGATAGCCCTACTAGTAATCATATTATCCAAGTGAGACTTACCCTCAAGTACAAGAGTAATACTAGTAGTAGTGGCAACAACCATAAGCATGGGAAATACCACCATCAAGGTAGTAGTATCCATACTAGTAGTCTGATCCTTATAGATACTACATCAAATGTCTAATCTCTCCTAGGAACACTTCTATCCACACTTCCTTTACTCACTATCCACCAATGTATCATAGATCTATTACTTCATGCATGGATTTGAAGTATTACACATTCTCATTTCAAGCTCCCAATACGTTACCATNAAGTAAACTAAGATCCAAGAAACATCCCTTCTTTAGGAAAAACAAAAAAAAGCTTTGAAGGATGGGAACTTCATCTAACTATATTCCGTCCATACATAATCCTTAAGGAAACACTATAATTCCCACATCTATAGAGAAGAATTTAACAACTATCATGCTCACATAAATGGTAACACATTGGATCAAAGTAGGAGAACTTTCCAATAAAGGAATTAATCCAAGAGGCCCTTTGGTCTATCTCTAAAAAGTAAGACATAAACCATGAAAAACTCTATTAGATTCTAGATTAGGAATAAATCTTATCTCGTAAGACATGTATTAGGCCTAGAATCTTCCTTAGCTAAAGAAGAGTAACATGCGATTGGAACTAGTAGATTAGTCAATTGTTCTTCCACTTGAAACAAAAGGCACAATCTAGGCATTGGCAGCAACAAGACTCTTCTTCTTCTTCTCTTCTATTCTCTCTCCTCTTTTCCCGTAGCTACCAAATGTGGCCTGATGTCATTGTAATAAGGTATTCACCCTTGTTGTCATGAACACTAGTTTTTGTCAATTCTTGTAATAAAGACCCATTCACATGTCATCCCATTAGTTCCATTTCCCCTAATAATCCCATACCTACCTAATATCATTGTAAGGAACTCGAGGACAAGTTTTCATTTAGTCATGGGGGTATGATGAGACGCGACATGCACTGGGCCGCGATATCGCGTCTTTCCCTATGATATCGCGTACATGATATCATTGTCCACCGTCATATCTATAAATAAGAGGCGGCACTCCCTTCATTTCCCAATCCTGGCTAGAAGTAGCGAAGCTCTGGCAGATTGATCACTCCAGAGTTAGAATTTTTCCCATGTGCGCACAGTAGGAGTCCTAGAGTGAATAACTCTTTATTCGAGCAACTTGTAACCTGAACCCAAGTTGTGTCCAGTTATAAAGATGAACTTGATTGGATAAACCTTGGAGTACATGGTTTTATTTATTGTTATTTATTGTTATTTATTTACTGCTTTCCTAGTGCATACAAGTACGACTTGATTACGAGCATCTACGGATGTGTACGGCTAATCAAGGAATCGGCTGCTTGCCGCAATGCATGAGTATGACTTAACTATGAGCATTGGCTGCTTGGTAACCCAGTAGCGTATTC
>MNCI01033120.1:574026-598481 GCA_015680685.1 Gnetum montanum
TATTTGATGAAATTTATAATATAAAAACTAATAATAAAATGAAAATAAAATAATCAATCTACCATGGTACAATTGTTGCCAAATGTAACTAGTTAATGAGATAAGGTATTCAGATATTCGAAGTTACACATTATATCTACTAATCCATAGATGTGTTGTGACCCTAGATGGCACTGAAAGACAAACACATGTAGAAAGAAGGAACATTTCAATCAAGGGATAAATGTCCAAGAACATACCCAAAAATAACCAATTACAAACCATGCCATAGGACCTCTTAGGGAAGAGTCTAAAGTGGAATCTATATTTGTTAGATTTTAGAACTAGTAGCAACAACAAAACATTTCTACTAGGATGTGGCACTAGATCAGTAAGAAAACCTTGAGGTGACCTTGATAGTAACCTACTTGAATCAAATCATGTCAAGGGAGGTCCAAAAAACAATGCTTCATGAGTTAAACTTTGTCTCTTTTCTAGAGAAAGCACCTAAAGAAGTACAAGACCAACTAAAGACCTTTCCAATGTGGCCAATTATCACTTCTAGCAAGTAGTGGTACATGAAAGAAACATTCTTATTTTCAAATAATAGGTAGGCTAGTTCAATGATCAAAATCAAGGACATCTCAGTGTCGTACTCAATACAAGCCATTGCTAAAGCACTTGCATTGCTAGAAACTAGGGTGAATCTTGTTGAGATTCATATGTAGGCAGACCCCAACATCAAAAATAAATGGATTTAGTGGTGCTATAGCATCAACCACGAGTATGGCACACTCACATTGATAGAAATAATCCACTACAAGATTGCAGCTTTTAACCTAAATCCCACAATGAGGCTCACCAAGATCATTACTTTTTCTTCCCATGTATGTGCTTCTGTAAGTTGGATATTCCTTGTTAATATTTCATAGCTAAAATATCTATATATAGAGAAGTAATTTAAGGAGAATGAACATGAAAATAGGACACTTCTATTTCCATGCCTCATCAGAAAAATTTGTCGAAGGCGATGGATAGTCTTCTATAGAAATTATGTTGTCTAATGCTTTCCAACTACTAATAGGATAGAGATGATAAAGAATAAAATGCTTGCAATAATTATTCAAGAAGAGTAGCAGTAGCCACCACCTCCACCTACCACTCAAAAAATTATGTTGGACATCATTGCAACATTTCCAATAGTTGCACAAGTACCAAGAATGGCTCTTAAGTAAGCAAGAGTAACAACCAGGGGTGATTGGTCAAGATCCATCTGTGTATCAGCAAGTGATGAGTCATCTAAATGAGGTGTCCTGAATAGTCAACCTAACGTGAGGAGGTGAATTCATTTTCTTAGCCCAATGAATGTAGTTTTCCATGAGGTTGAATCCTAGCACTAGAGAGATAATAGCATCTCTCATAAAATAATAACCACTCTTAAAGATTTATGAAAACATCGTGACCTTATTGGTGTGCTTAGAGAAAGGCAAAGGGGAAATAGAATTAGTGATGTAGCACCAAGGATAAGAAAAAGTAGTAGAGGTGGTTCCTGATAGAATTTCCAAAACCCTCAATGCACCTGTGGAATTTGTACTAGACATCAGTACACTTAAAGATTTGTAGACATCTGTAAGGACCATAAGTGAAAAATTAAGCATACCATAGCATGAATAATTACTATACTAACTAGTAGGAACCAAAAAACTGCTTTGGATGTCTTTGATCTTTTAGATAGTATTACAAAAACCCAATCAAAGCTACTAGAGGAAAGGAATAAGAAAATTATCTTGGAAGGGCAACTCAAAATAGCCAAGAAGCTGAATGAACACTTGGCTACTAAAGTTGCTAAATTAAGAGGCCAAATTGTTGATCCTACATTTCTCAAAGTAACATTAATAAGAGATGAAGCTCTTGAGTATCTTCACACTAGACTTAAACGGATTGAGAGTCCAATAGATATGGTAGTGTTCTATTGATCCTTGGTAAAGGCTACCTAACACAAAATTCAAAAGGTCGTGGATATGATCCACCAAGAGAATGTGCAACATATCATAGAGAACCATCATTTGTGAAAACAACAATTAACTGACTTTATCCATCAAAAATAGAAATAACTAGCTAAAAAACATAGAGTTAAAGAGATTGACAGCTAAGAATAGAAATCTCTCCATGGAGGAGGTCCATGCCCTTTACCAAAAGATTGCAACAGAGGTAACCACCTAGAAATCAAAGGCTCTCAAATTTCATAGAGTGAAGGATCACTACAAAAACTAAGTTGACCTACAAAAATAAGTAAATGAGAAACATATCCAAGTGGCGAAGGTGAAGGTGAATGAGACCCTCTAGCAACATAAACATGGATGCAAATTATGGCAACCCATCATTGATGGGATTGATCAATATAATAAAGCTAAAATTCATCTGAAGGTGTTGCAAATAGAGGAAATGATGGAATACATGGAGCTGGCTAATCTCTAGTATGTAAACCTGGCTATGTTAATTATGTAGTTAATTAATCTAAATTAGTTCTCAATTGATTAATAAATTAAGCTAAATATATTAAATGCATAAATACAACTACTTCTAGCATAAACACATATTCACTTGGTAATCCTAGAAGTATTATTTCTTGGTTCATCCAATAGCATAGCACTTGGTAATCCAAGTAGTGGATACATGGGTTTAGGACATGTATTGAAAGTCAGATTGGATGCTTATGTTAGGATTAGTTAGAGATTAATTAATTAGTTAGTTAAATTAGCTATTAAATTACTTCATTTCTATATTTTAAAGCACTAGGAGCATAAAACATAAAATAATAAAAATCATATGCCTTGATTACACTTAACCATACATTTGTACATCACAAGTGTAATTGGGAGGACAACAAATGACTGTTCGGAAAAAGCTCACTTCCTAGAGGCTAATGTACCAGAAGACATAAAGTCCACAAAATTCAACCAGATTGCACGTGAACACTTTATGATTTGTATAGTTGAGCATAGGGGTACTCGACTGTTCATCAACTATGTTATTAATAAATGACTTCCTTGTATCTCATTTTCAACTATTAATATTTTGTATAATTGTGATAGTCTTATGGTTGTTAATTTTGAGATGATACAATATGATGTCACTTGTAAGTGGTATGGACTTAGTTTGGATCTTGGACAGAAAGGCTAATAATCATTTTATCCATGCATCACACATAGAATTCATTATGCCTATGGTAAGACACCTCATGTTCCAATTTCTACAATCCCTACTACTACCATTTCCATTTTGTATAATATAGTGTTATTTTATTTATGGGGAAATACTAACATGTGTATTTTTGAAAGATTTGTATGTTTTACATTCAACTCCTTGAATACCTACAAAAACTTGTAGGTGTAGTTATACAAGGGCACTAAAGGTTAGAGCCTACTTTGAGGAGAATCCACTTATATAACTCTTGTGCTTCATACTTGATGGCCAATTTCACATTGTTTCCCTCCAAAATAGTTATAAAATCATTTTTATTTCCCTACATACTCATATTCATTTATACATTCGGCAATTTTGACCAACCATATCCTTCAAACCTTAAATGACTTAATTTGTTTAAACTCATTCATTTACATGATTTCATAATAAATTCTTACATTCTAAGCATCAATTTTCATTAAGAATCCTTTGGACCATCTTTATATCTTCTAGACTATGAATTTAATCCAATTTTTCTATCAAAAATCACATAAAATCTTGAAAATTTTTTCAATGATATTTTGATGTATTAGAAACTTTTTTCATTCTTTCATTTCACACATAGGAAGTTCATGTTATTTCTCTAACCTTCAAGATTTAAAGAGGCATATCTTTCTCACCACAACTTTGATTTGAGTCATTCTTACTTCATTTTTCTCACGGAGTGACCAACTTAGTCATGGGGTAGAGTACTACACATAGATGCACAGATTGCATATAGTTTTTTCTAACATCTAAAAGAACAACATAAGGATAATAAAAATAAGAAATTATTATATTTTAACCTAACAAAGGCTTATAAATCTAATGATTCTTTCTAAATAATCATTCAAACACACTTTAAATAAGATATTAATGATTGTGATAGGTCATAAAATATAAATTTTTGTAACTCTACAAACCTAATTAGAACTAAAGTTGACATTAAAGAATGAATTTGATCAAACCCAAGATATTGAGAAAAGGTTATGAATCATAAAGATTTCTCTAAGTTAATGGGATAATTTTAAAATTATTCATGATTGCATATGTCTCCTAAGATACTTGAAGTGGAAGGACCTTCAAAACCAAGGAAGAAAAGATCATGAGAAAGAGATAGAGGATGAACTAGAGAACTAACTCCATCTATGGAGCAATAGGATCAATCCCACAACATTCATTAGTAAACACCTACAATAGGGTAATCTACACAAGTAGAAGCTAATGCACCACCTGCTCCTGAGCAAGGACAATATCTAACACTTTTAAATAAGTATTTTTAAGCCATTTAGAAGAACTCCATCATGTCCACCATCATAACGGCATTGAATTTTGGACTATTCCTGGAGTTTTCTTCTACCAAAGTTAATGAACTACAAGATTTTCCTCTATGACCCATCATCTCAAGTAATGGTAAATGGTACCTTGAAGAATTGTTCCAGTTATGGAAGAATAATTAAACGATGCTACATTAAAAGTAGAGGAGATCATAGTGTTGTGCTTAGTTGAACCAATAGTCAAGACACTGAATATCCCAAATGTTGAAGCCAACATTGTCCAAATATCTACCAAGTCTAGCATAGAGGAAAGAAAACTATGGATACATAGGACCTATGGAACAAGTGAGAAAGAATATAATGGATTGTTTACAACTAAGAAGATTTACATCAACATTGGGACAAACCATCTCTTTCTAAAAAAAAGGCTTAATAAAATTTCCACCTATGCCACTAGAGGAAGTGCCATCTTTATGGGGAAATTCCAAGCTAACATAGCTCATTTACACTATCATTTCCTTATCTCATTAGAAGATTATATCAACAAGCACAACTGCTAGGCTATACTAATGATGTAAACTACAAAGCTTAATATTCATTGTATGTTGAAATCTCTAAACTAGTGTCACCAAACAAAGATCAAGTGGAGAAACTAGTAGGTACTAAGGAAGTAACAAGGTCTACACTAGTAGGAAACATCCTAGCTATGGGAATGGAATAAGTAAGACCCAGTGGATCACAACCAACCACTGATAGATCAAGGCAAAGTGCTTCTCTAACATAGCATGGTTATATATCCTTGATGAGTCATTTATAGTAGACTGTTAAAATAATAATTTGGGGAATCCGTGAGGTCTCAAGCATGTAAAGAGTATGGGACAATCCTAATAAGCCTGCTATAACAACACGACCTACAAGCTATCAAGTCTTATTACAAGCAAGAAAGGATGAGGAGTAGACAAAAAAATATGTGGGAAAGCTGCATCCTTTCAAGTGATGTTGGAAATAGAGGAAGAAGCCACAATAGTTGTAATACAACATCAAGATGTAGTAGGAGTAGCTAAAGTCATCACTGATCATATAAAAGAATCTTTTAATGTTTCCATCATGCCATTGGTTAATATTACTTGACCAAAAGATGTAGAAACCATTAGTAGAACATCCATGGCCCTAGAAGAGCATGAAGACACATTGAACAAACTATTGCAGATAGGATAAGTGATGCAAAATCTCTTAAATATCCCTAGTGATAGGACTGCAATCTCAACTAAGCGTAAATAAGTCATGGCTAAAACCATAATGCAACATGTTAAAAATGAAGTCAAAAGGTTAAAGGAAGAACTAGCCACACCAAGAATAAAAAGGCAAGACCCTACACAATACATTGCACTTGACCAACTAGATTAATTTAAGAATGAATAGATTTATTGATTAATGGTCAAGTATGCCCAAATGAAAATGGAAAAAGAGAAGGTAGTATAGGATGCTTTAGTGGTAGATACCCAAACATATGCCCATGCCAAAACCCTAACTACACTGGAAGAACAAAATAAGAGAATTACTATAGAGAATGTAAGGTTGATAGACATAGAGAAACATAAGAATGTGCTAGAAGAGAGCATTGATCAAATAAAAGAGAAATTTCCTCAAGTCAAGCTTAACATCAGAAAATTTACCAAAAAAAATATAACCTTGTTGATGAGAGTAGTTACTCTAATAATTAAAGTGGTTATTATTAGAGTAGTTACTCTAATTATTAGAGTGGTTATTCTTGGGTTACTCCTGGGCCTATAAATACAATGCCCAAGCACACAATAGGGAGTAATTTAGAAAAAGGAGTAAAAAAAGAAGTCTTGTAGTAGTCAAGTAGTGAAAATCTTATAGTCTATTTGGAAGTTAGAGTAGTTTGCAAGTGCCCACAGTAGGAGGTCAAAGTGTGGATGGATCTTTATTCGAACATTATGTACCTGAGCACACCTTGTGTATAGCAATAAATATGAGCTCTTTGATTCATCCTTGCAACACTTGAGATTTGTTTTCTTACACATTTCTTTTATTTTATTTTCTTATGCATTTATTTTATTTTATTTTATTTTATGAACTTTACATTTCTGTTATTAGCATAACAATTCAATTTTATCAATTCAACAAATTATTAAATTACACTTAATATGATCACTTCGAGCATGCGTGTAACACTTGGTAACCTAGTAACAATTAGCATTTTGTAATCCCAGTAGTGTTGCACTAGTTCAAGATGTGTACGAAAAGTGAGAATAGATATTGGTGTTAGGATTAGTTATAGCCTAGTTAATCAGTAGTTAAGTTAAATTAGTCACTTAGATATCTCTCTCCTCCCTTATTAGCAGTAGGACATAAAAATATAAAAGCTATAAAAATCATATGCCTCAAATGTACTTAATCATACAATGGTGACATATAAGTAAGTTTGGGAAGACAATGATCAACCAACCTATCCTTGTTTCATGAGGGGACATAAGAACTTAGTCCTTGGAATTCAACCAAACCATGCATGAAATGCTTGTATTTGTATGGTTGAGCATAGGGGTACCTCGCCACTCATCATTGGCATCATTTCTAGGGACTTAGTTGTTTGTGCGCTAATTAGAACTTAGGAAATCATTCACATCATTGTAATGAACCCTTAGGGTTGGTTGAGAAAATAATAAACAAGAATACATTGCACACTAAATAGATAAGTATGTCTCCTTCTTCATATGAAAGCGCCTCATTGCCTAGATCTGAAACAAGAAATAATCAGTGGTGTAATATACATGACATTGATCTGCCAATCCCTCAACAAGTTCAAGTGGTATATATTTATCCTGATGAGTATATACCAGACTTTACCTTTATCCTTCATCAAGATGAACAACTGCATTGGTGAGACTTAGAGAGTAACATAGTGTTACCTCCCAATCATTCAGTCCCAACCATGCTTCTTTGTGCTTTTACATGAATTGGCATGCCACAATTACACATAGAATACGTTGTGGAAGATCATTACTCAAGAGAATACCATCCCATGGAAGCACAAAAGAAAAGGAACTTGCAATAGGATAGACATCATAAGTCATTGAAGGGTAAGTGGTCCCAAGATGTCCCACATGTCTTAAGCGAAAATAAGGGTGATGAACCTACCTCAGGTAGTCACCCATACAATGATGTTCCTCCTTTGACTTTGGCTAAGGGGTTGTGTATCAGAACCTTCATTGCATTATTCATAACCTAAGTTTTGATACCCATGGGCACAAAGGGTCTAAAAAAGAAATATGAACTCATGATAAAGATGGACATTCTGATCGTAATCACGATCGAGGCCAAGACCATAGAAGAGAAGGTTGTAGACACTGTCATGGTGATGGTTCTCCTTCTTCTTCACCCTCATCATCTCCTTCACCCTCTCCTTCAATATCTAGATGTGGTCATAAAGAAAAATACCATGGGGATAAAGGTAGGCAAAGTGAAAATCATAGACAAAATATCCAAGAAAGGGGACAAGGGCACTCAAGAGAGTCATGACATAGAAGAAGGGAGAGTAGGGAACAACGTAGGCATCATAGATGCCATGGAAGAGATGATCACAATGAACCCCTACTTGCTACTTAAAGTATGTTAAACATAATTGAGGCTATTATAATTCCAACAAAGCATCAAAATGATAGTAATATCAAGAGATTAGATATGAACAACATCCCACAATTTGAAGGGGGATACAACGCTAATCCTCAGAACCATTTATAAGAATTCCATGATGCATGTGCCTTACAAAACATAGAGAACTAATGAAAAAAACTTAAGTTGTTTCCACGGACATTAGTTAAAGAAGCAGAAAGCTGGTACGGGTCTTTAGAACCAGAATCCGTTCGTAGGTGGAGTACTATGTTAGAACTATTTAATAACAAGTACCAAACATACTCCTAAGGCTAGAAACAAGGAGGACATGAACCCTTGGATGCTGCCATGGACCGATACTATGCACTATTACATCGTTGTCTTGGCCATGGTTATTCGCAAAGGGATCAACTATGCCATCTCATGGATGGGCTTAGGCATGAAATGAGAAGAACCCTTGGGACTTATGCCCAAGGGAGAGTATTTGAGCTTAGGTCCCATCAAATTCAAATACTATTGAAGAAAGTTCCTAAGGAAGAAGGTGAGCTACAAAAGAGAGATAGTGTGGAAGAGTATAACCAAGATCCTTCCCTTCGAAAGAGGGGAGTAAGATTTTTTGAGGATGAAGAAGAGTTACCACTTGAAGAGATGGTGAATAGGAAAACTTTGCCTATCCAAAAGATGACATTAGAAGTTTCAACAAAGGTAGAAAAATGCGGGATTCCCTAGACAATAGATTTTAAACTTTTCTTAAAATAGTAGAGAAGTCTAGAGAGAAAGGTAGTGATAAAAGAAAAAAGAAAGAGGTTGAACATGCACGTAGAAAGGGTAAGGGCAAAGTTACCATCATTAAAGAGGTTGTGGATTCAGATAAAAACAATGATAGTTGATGTGAGAGATGTCAATATGACCATCCTAAGGGATGTTTTCCTATAATCTATCATTTCTAGGAGTTTGCGGTGTATGCACTCAACCCATGATTAAACAAAAGGCAAATACCCCAAAGGTTACCTTATCCTCAAGGTAACCCAAGGCAGTTCCACCAACCCTTAACATATTATCCCAGTGGAACTCCACCACAACCGATTGAGCAATATCAACAGTGGCAATACCCACAATCATGGGGAATGCCACGACCAAGGCAAAAGTATCCTTACCGGTAACCTAACCCATATGGATATTATGTGTAGCAGCCAATCTCCCCACATGACTATACTAGTCACGTCACTCCTCAACCTCACTACCAAGCCCACAAGTATTATGGGACCCCCTTTTCTAGAGGTAATATTCTGTAATCATATCATCCTTCTCATCCAGCTGCATCTCTTCCACCAATAGCTCTACTACCACCTACTCCCATGATGCAAGATGAAATCCCTACCTAGCCACAACAATGTAATTCCATGAGCGATGTTAATTCTCAACCTACTATTGGTTCCAACAACCACATGAAGAAAAGACCTTTCTTTAAAACCAACAATCCAACCAAGGCCTTGTAATCACAAGCGGCTAATTCCTTAGACACCTTAGTATCAATCAAAACTTCAGAGCCTCCTTCAACCAAATCACCGCACTCAACGCATACGGTCATGCTAACACATGTCATCATTGATTGGATCAAAGCTGGCCACCTTGCCAGAAAATTCTCTAATCCTATGAGTCCTCTAATATACCTACAAATTGCTAGAAATGCACCGTGCAAGGCTCTTTTGGATTCATATTTTGGTGTTAACTTGATTTCTCAAGAAATGTACAAGGCCTAGAACCTACCTCTATTGAAAAAAAGCAACATCTATCTTAAGTTGGCCAACTAATCCATCACTGTCCCATTGGGACTAGTGGAAGACATTGCTACCATTATTTATGAGTGGTCATCCCAGCTAACTTATTAGTGATTTAGGTAAACAACGGTAAGGGGGACTTCCCAATCATAATGAGAATAGCATGGCTAAGCACCATCGATGCATGCTGAAGAATCCATGATCTTTCCCTAGAAATATCAAAGGAAAATACATTTAGAAAGATCGAGAAGAAGAAATTTCTATGCATCGCATACAGTGACAAAGGGTGTAATTGCATGCAAAGGTCATGGTTTGTGAAAAGTTTAGCATTCCCTACATGCAATCAGTGTGCACAAGTGATTAACATAAAAAGATTCTTGTATGTAGCAGCCACATGATATGAAGACACCTAGTGGCTGATAGCTGATCAAGAAAGTAGTTCACTCATATGCATGAAACCAACTGAGGGTTTGACTTGTGCTTACATCAATAGCAGAGACACATTAGAGTAAGTCCACTACCAACTTCCAAGTCTTAACCTTGAAAATGTCAATTGGGGGAAGTTGGAAATCATTGAGAAATTTAAGCAAGAGCCCCTCAAGCTAAAACCATTTCCCATCGGTATGGAATACATGTTCCTTAAAAATAGAAAATCAGTAATTATCAATGTTAAGCTTGCTCCTCAACAAAAAGAAGAACTACCAAAGCTAATAAATAAATGGTCGAAAGAATTCACTTGGTCATATCCCAAATTAACTGAAATAGATCCTAGGATATGTCAACATAGAATTTACACTAACCCATCCATGAAGCCTCAAAGACAACCACAAAGGTGATTGAACCCTAAGCTGAAGCAAGTAGTTAAGGAAGAAATTAAACAACTTCTCAAGGCTGGGTTCATATACCCCATTGCTGATAACAAATGGGTTAGCCCCTTAGTTATTGTGCCTAAAAAGAGAGGCAAATGGAGGCTACTAAATATGGCAACATTCAAAGATTACTTTCCATTGTCATTTGTTGACCATGTCTTAGACACCATCGTAGGGCATCGCTATTACAATTTTCCAGATGGATATAGTGGATATAACCAAATACAAATAGCCCCAGAAGACCAAGCCAAGACTAAATTCACTAGTCCTTGGGGAACGTTCATAGACAAAAAAATGTCGTTTGGCTTGTGCAATGCCCCTGCAACATTTCAATGA
Source organism: Gnetum montanum (assembly GCA_015680685.1). Classification (NCBI taxonomy): domain Eukaryota; kingdom Viridiplantae; phylum Streptophyta; class Gnetopsida; order Gnetales; family Gnetaceae; genus Gnetum; species Gnetum montanum. Next base: position 585,130 of record MNCI01033120.1, read on the forward strand.
CTAGTTCTAAGCATATTCCAACATCAAATAGGGAATGACATGGAGGTCTTTATGGATGACTTCTCCACTTATGGAGAAAACTTTGATCAAGCCTTGGACCAGTTGGAGCAAGTGTTAAACAGATATGTATAAACTAATTTGAGGCTCAACTAGTAGAAAAGCCATTTGATAGTCTAAAAATGCATAGTACTAGGGAATAAAATCTCACACATAGGGATAGAGGTAGACCCCAAGAAAATAAAAATTATCCAAGGAATTACCCATCAACCATAAACTATCAAAGATATTCAATCATTCCTTGTACATACTAGCTATTAGATGGAGAAAAAATGGTACAGTAGCATTCTTACCTATCTCCTCCTTTCCCAAAAAACACCACAAGAGTTAAACCTTAAGAAGAAAAAATAGTTTCTTCACTAAGCCAAGTACTTTATGAAAATCAATGGGAAACTTTACAAAGTGTGTCCCGATGGCTTGCTTCGTGAGTGTGTTCTCGATATAGATCAACTGCAAGTTCTCCAAAATACTAGGGGTCATTACGCAGGGAGATGAATGACCATCAAGATCCTGCTTGCAAGATATTATTGGCCTATATTATTTTGGGACACCCATCATTTCATCCAATCTTGTGAGTGCTATCAACATGATGGAGGAATGATTGCTATAATGAGGGATCCAGAACAATGGATCCAATCGTTAAGACCCTTTGACATTTGGGGAATTGATTTTATGGGACCAGTCACACCAATGTCCAATGGAAAAGCCTATATTATTGTTGCCATCGATTACCTAACAAAATGGGTAGAAGAAACTGCTATTAAGGATTTAACATCATCTACAGCTGCACGATTTGTTCAACAACAAGTCATAAACAAGTTTGGTGTGTCGCATGCACTTATTTCAAATAATGGTACACACTTCATAGGTGCAAATTTTTAGAAATTAATGCAACACTTAGGGTTGAGCATAAATTTACTACACCATACCACCCCCAAGCGAATGATCAAGTCAAAGTCACCAACAGGGAGATTACAAAGATATTGACAAGAACCATTAGCAAGTTTAGGTGAGACTAGAGCACTAAACTGAATGATGTTCGTTGGGCATACCGCTCCACTTGAAAACTCCCTATAGGCTACTCTCCCTATGAGTTAGTGTACAGTAAATTACCAACACTTCTCATTCAAAATGAGCTCCGTACACTCTCCATGGCATGCAACCTCAACCTTGACCTTGATCTAGCACAGAAACAATGGTTAGCAACCATTAACTTACTAGATGAAAATTGATTAGTTGCCCTGTCATATAACGAATTACACAAGGCTTTCAATAAGCAACATCATGACCTAAGGATTAGAAAAGTTAAATATCAACCAGGAGATAAGGTTCTCTTCTAGAATCCTACACATGTGCCACAATGTACTAAATTTCAAACACTGTGAGAAGGACCTTATATTATTTACACAACTTTTTCTTCAAGGGCCATGATAATATACAAACCTAAGAGCCCAAACAAAAAATTTTTGGTCAACATACAACAAACCAAACCTTTCCATGAGCTTAGGATAGACAGTACACATGCTACCTCTGTTGATGGACAACCTTGCTCACTATTTCAGATCTCCTCCTTCCAACTTACTCGTGGGGGAGATGACCACCTATGCTAACCATTCTAGGCCCTTAGTTCTTTTTGAATTTTTATTTTACATATTTTTGTTTGCCACATTTTTTGTTTTACACATTCTTTCAACTTTTCTAATTTTTTTACACCATCATTCATATTTTTACTGTTTCTTTTTTACCTTGATTTCTTTTATTCGTCATCCAATAAGTGCTCATGATGGTGGATTGAATTATATCATATTAATTGATAATGTTTGGATTTTACCTTTAAATTATAATGTTGATATTAGGGTATGGTTCTTTTGGTAAAATAGGCAATGAGTCCACACTGTCCACTCATCCATACAACTCTATGGTTTCCTTTAGCTTGGAATTGTATAGTCCTTTTTTCTAAGTAAACTTGTTAATGAATTGGTGGTTGGGTACTTTTCAAACCAAGGAAAGACTCAAAGGATGAAACGGGTCTGACTTTAAGGGGATTCGATGCATTTCTGCTGGCCATTCTCTTGGGTGCCTAAATGCTTTTTCTTGGGTTTTCTGCCATTTTAAAATTGTTCAAAAATCAGGAAGCTAAGTGAATAAAAATAAATCTTTGCATGGTGTGGTTCTCACGCAAAAAAAAACAACAACATGGAAATTCAAAACACACCCCTTAGACCAAATAAAAGGGCTACAAGCACTGGTTATGAAACTGGAAATACATGTTACCCATGCCTGAAGGTTCCCTCTAACTAAGGCCCTTTCTCACTTTCTGCTTCTCCATCTCGCTCTCCTCAGAATAGTGGTCACTCTTTGTGAAGGCATTCTTGTTGCTTAAAGAGGATGGATTGGCTAGGTGTATTGATGTAAGGTCATTGAATGTGGTTGGTTTGAGTCTGGATTTGGGATGAAGTTCTACTTAGTCATCTTAACCATGAAATACACAAGGGCCTTTACACAACCTTGTTCTTGGGATTCCATTTCATTCTCTCCTCTCCGTATTTCTTCCAATTTTCCACCTCATTGATGATTTTATCATTAGTCCATTCTAGGTTGATGCATTATTTTTCTTTGGTGAATTCTTATGGATAAGTCTTTAACTCTTTCTTCCAAATGACATTCCTAGAGCCTACGAACTCTTTAGTTTGTGGGTTTGTCAGGGCATAAAGGGCATGAGCCTACTTTGGGAAGGATCCACTGGAATTTTTTTTTAGTGCAATTGTTAACTTCTTTCCCTTAAACATTTCTTGCAATCAATCATTTCCTGTTTCATCCCCATCCATGACATTCATTTTATTGGTGTTTCCATTGATATTTTTCATCTGTCTTGTTCCTCATGTTTTTCCATCTTATAGCTACCAAAGGTTTGCTCTTAGTTGTGGGGGCTCTGGCACAAATTATTTGATTTTTTTTCCATTTTACTAATTACTTAACCCCTATACCTTGGGTAGTTTCTAGTGATAAATCTCCAAACTAGTTTCTTCCATAATCACAACTCAGCCAATGCACTTCATATCGAGGTAAGGTATCAACTTCATTGTGGATTATCTATCCTTTCTCATTTGTGATTGTGTTGTGTGTGTAGATGGTGATCATACAAACAATGGACTAGGCTTGGAGGAAGCACTCAGGACTAGAGCATTCATGAAAGGAGCAAGTCTAGTGGCATGGCTATGGATATACAACGGAAGACGTAATCTTAGCATTGGTGGCAACACACTTCATTTTATTTCTCTCTTTCTCTACAAGCTATCAAATAAAGGCTTGGATGTCATTTATGTACAAGTGTTCACCACAATGTTTATGAACACTAATGTTGTAATATACTTATTGATCCATTCACTAGCCATGTTGAGTCTATCATCCCATTCCATTGTTAGTTGTCAATTAGTCAATAATCCCAAACCTTCCTAATATTTTGTAAGGAACTCAATGATGAGTTTTAATTTAGTCATGGGGGTATCATGAGAGTGGTTACTCTAATAATTAGAGTGGTTATTATTAGAGTGGTTATTCCTAGGTTACTCCTAGGCCTATAAATACAGAGCCCAGGTGCACAATAGGGAGTAATTCAGAAGGATTCAAAAAAGAAGTCTTGTAGCAGTCAAGTAGTGAAACTCTTGTAGTATATTTGGAAGTTAGAGTAGTTTCCAAGTACCTGTAGTAGGAGGTTGAAGTGTGAATGGATCTTTACTCGAGAATTGTGTACCTAAGCACACCTTGTGTACGGAAATAAAGATGAGCTCTTTGATTCATCCTTGCAGCACTTGAGATTTATTTTCTTACACATTTCCTTTCTTTTATTTTCTTATGCATTTATTTTATTTTATTTTATTTTATGCACTTTACATTTTTGTTATTAGCATAGAAATTCATTTTCATCAATTCAACAAATTGTTAAATTACACTTGGTATGATCACTTCGAGCATGCATGTAACACTTGGTAACTATACCATCTGAAATCGTCGATGCAAGGCTGGAATGAAACAAACACGGGGAGATCCTCGGAAGAAATACAGAAGACCCTACCTTCTCTTGAGGGCAAGATGGAATGGATGAAGGTAGATTTCCTTGAATGGTTCGCACGCAGATCAAATGAGGACTTTCCCAACGCACGCACTTTGCAATGTGTTGGGTTAGATGTAAACAATGCACATTAAATGTAAACCGTAATGTAAATAGGCACAATAACCTAAATGGGAATGTAAATGTAAATTGAAAAAAAAGGAAACTGCAATAAATCTGAAAAAAATGTAAACTTTTTTGTATTGAAAAATGATTAGAGTGTGCACTGTTTAGAACGCAGTTGTGAATTGATCACAAGGCGGATGTTTAGCCCTGGTGGGCGATGACGGGTGCTGGAAGATGCAGGTTTTGGGTTGCAAGGAAATTCAGCATCCAAGTCTGATGCCCAACGTATAGAGGTTGATGCCCAAATTTGCTATGTGTCTCAAATCCAGTTTTTTTTCCGTTTGTAAAAATTGCCAACCCTTCTCTAGTGAAAAATCGAGGTTTTTATAAGATCTTGGGCGTTACATTTGGATCTGGAAGGAGATCAGTGGTTGTGAGGTGAGAAAAATTTAGATTGGGAGACACGTGGTTCATTGACCAAGTGTGGGATACATTACAACTATACAATGTGTAGCGTACATGCTGGCGTATGAACGCCCAACATATAGGCTTGGAACACTCAAAAGACTTAAAATTTACAAAAGAATTTGTATGTTATAACTAGAATGATGTATCTGGCTTCTAGATCCATGCTCTGGCCTACTACTTTTGGCCTTAGTGTGTCTTGAAATTCTCTAGCATGTGTTGGCATCTACGTGTAGTGTTCAATGTATGAGATTGGATGTCAACCTCAATGTACAGATTCATCGTTAACCTCAGCATCAACCTCAGCGTACAACTCATGAACTACCATGTTAGATGTCTGACTCTATATGATGGTGCTTTTTCCTTGATTCCGAAGCACTGTTGATCATCCAGGATGTCCGGATGCCAATTTTAACTTCATTTTGATGTAGTTTCGGGTTTGTTTTAGTGGTGTACGCTGGGCTATATGCTGGCTAGCGTACAATAAGGTGTACCCAATGTACACACTTAAAAATGCATAATTTAAAGGTCAAAACATCATTTTTAGGTGCCTGTGATAATGCCCAATAGTTACCCTACCTCTAGGAGTCAATTTCAAGTGAAAATATTGCTCTTTGGTGCCTATTTTGGGCCATTTTTGGTGGTGTACGCTGGCCAGCGTACAGCAAGGTGTACCCAGCATACACACATAAAAATTCATCATTTCAAGGTCAAACATTGATTTTCAAGTGCCTGTGATGATGCCCAATAGTTTTCCTACCTCCAGGAGTTAATTTCAGGTGAAACGCTTACTCTTTGATGCCTGTTTTGGGCCATTTTTGGTGGTGTATGCTAGGCTATACGCTAGCCAGCATACAACAAGATGTACCCAATGTACACACATAAAAATGCATCATTTAGGGACACAACTTTGTTTTCAGCTTCTTGTGATGATGCCCAATAGTTTCCCTACCTCCAAGAGCCAATTTTAGGTGAAAATATTACTCTTTGGTGCCTGTTTTGGGTTGTTTCTGATGTTGTACACTGGGCTATACGCTGGCCAGTGTACAACAAGATGTACCCAACGTACACACATAAAAATGCATTATTTACGAAACAAAATTTGATTTTTAGGAGGCTGAGAGCTATTGGGGACCTTGGGGATGGTCTTGGGACGTCCATACACTCAATTATGACATGTTTTGGCTCATTTTTGGATCTCAAAAGTTGCTATATGATGGCCTGTACGCTAGCCAGCGTATAGCCCAGCGTGCATGGCATATACTTGGTCAAACCCAAGTATTTTGAACCCAAAACATGAAATTCTTGATGTTGGATGCTAATGTAGTCACCTGTGGATCCCAAGGAACTCTTTTTTATTCAATTATGTTTCGTTTGATGCTATTTTTAAGGCTTTCAAGCTTGGTCATGCTAGGGACCAACATGACTTAGCTCAATTTCTATTTACAAGTGTTAGCCAAAATTTTTGTGGTGTTCCATTGGCCTCTCTTTGTTAATGCCTAGAGGAATTAATTCAAGAGGTGTTGACAAAGAAGTACAAAACACCACAAGCAAAATAGTAGTAAGCATTATCCTTTGGCACTTGGCCAGATGTCATTGCACCGTGTTCAAAAGTACCTAGGATTGGGAAATGAAGTTTTGAGATGATGTCTAGAGGAGATGTTTGCAACTGTGGGATTTGGAATTGATCAAGGGAGGGTGCTAGTGTGGAAGAGGAATGTTCATCTTATGCAAACAAGTCACGTTGTTCCTTGTCGATGGCCAATATTTGACAGACTTGGAACCAAGGCATGAGGAATACGTCTTTTGGAGGAACGAGACTCTTGTATCATGTTTGAGAGAACTTGTTATCGCAACCAAAGCCATGCAATGAGGTGATGCATTCTTTAGAGAAACAAGACCCTTATGGAGTGTCTAAGGGAACCCATTATCTGATAGCCAAATCCATGTAGCGAGGTGAAACATGATGGTGTGAGACATAAATGATTCTTTCCAAGATAACTGCCTTCTCGCCTGGGGCTTGTATGGGAAGTGCCAAGGGTCTTTTGTTTCATCTTGTTCTTTGCTCTTTGATCTTTTCTTGTTATTTTTATTTTTCTTTTTCTTTTCTTTTTTTTTCTTTTTTTCTTGTTTTTGGAAAGAGCTTTCTTTCAATTTTGCACTCATGCTCATGTGTCGTGTTGTGTGTTGCGACTACTTGAGAGTGTCGCAGCATGCAACAACATGCTTAAAGTTTTGGGGTGTACTGGTGTATCTGGGAACTGTAACTAGGTAGGAAAGGGAATGAGAGTGTTGGGAAAATGGAGAATGTATTGGGAACTAGGAATGTACTTTTGAACAGATTGATTAACCTAGTTGCGTGCGTCAGAAACAATGTGGCACCTTGTCACTGTGATGAAGTGTATACTTGTACAAGCACCACTGGGTGTCATCCCGCAAACACAAATCCAAGAAGACAAGAAAACCACAAGTGAATGAGTTAGCAAACACTTTAGACATGAATGTGACTGATGCAAATGGAGGCACCATGTCAAACATAAGGCAAACAAAATGAGCAGCAATAGTGTTTTCAGAGCCGATGTGATAAATGATGCAGCAGGCATGGATGAAGAAATTTCATGAATTATAGCATTAGATGAATGTACTAGAGATGATCTTGCTAGTTTATAGTCTTAGCATATTTTCATGGATTAGTTTTACATCATAACTCATTGGAAGTTGTCAGTTTATCGTCGTAGCGGATGGTGCAATGCTAGTTTATAGTCATGGCGGACTATGAAGAGGTAAGCTAGTTTATAGTCTTAGCAGACTCTAGTGAATAAGACTATGGTAGTTTGATGTTATACCAGACGCTCTGTGGTATCAATTTTAGGTCATGAGCTAGGACCGCTCTGTGGTGTTAGTTTTGAGTCATAACCTAGGACATTCAGTGGTATCAGTTTACCGTCATGACTCCAGGACGAATGCATACCTCAGTGACTTCAAACGTGGAACAACTTAAGGTACAAATGATTCTTTGGATGTACAAGCTCATTTCCATCCATGTCTGCTAGTTTGAATGCTCCATTATCGTACACTTTGGTGATCAAGTAAGGCCCTTCCCAATTGGTTGAAAATTTTTCTAGGTGTTCATGGACCGCTTTAAGTATAAGGTCACTTTCTTTGATCGGGCAGTTGTGAATGTCGTACTAATGGCACCATCATTGTTGCTTCTGGTACCACTCGATTTGATCTAATGCACACGTGTGTTCCTCCTCCATCGAATCTAGGTCAACAATACACAATTCATTATTTTGACCTTCATCGAGGAGTCTGAAAAGCGTAATCCTCAAGGATGGTACCTGCAACTCCAAAGGTAAAACAACTTTTGAACCATAAATGAGACTATATGGTGTTTTACCTGTGGATGTCCTATGCATCATTCTATATGCCCATAGCACATAAACTAGCTGCTCGTGCCATCTTCGTTTGCTCTGATAAAGCATTTTCTTGAGCACCATGATGACAGTTTTATTTGTGGGTTCTACTTATCAATTACTTTGAGGATAATATGGAGACTGGAACGAATGTTTAATGCCTAGGCTATCACAAAATTTTTTTGTTTCAACACTATTGAATTATGGACCATTTTCAATAATGATGGTCATTGGGATTCCAAAATGGACCACAATGTTTTCAAGGATAAAGTTGCATACTTGTTTCGATGTGGTCTTCCTAAGAGGAATAGCTTCTACCCATTTCATGAAGTATTCAGTTGCGGTTATGATGAAGCTATGCCCTGCTAAAGATGGGGGAGTTATTGGTCCAATGATGTCTAACCCCCACTTCTGGAAAGGCCATGTGATTTGAGCAGTATGAAACTCATTGGGTGGAACATGTATAAGATTATCATGATTTTGACACGTATCACAAGTTTTGACCTTGGAGAAGTAGTCATACTCCATGTGTAGCCAAAAATACCTTAAACATCTTATTTTGGTTACCATTGCTTTGGGCACTATGTGCCCTCCACAAAGTCCCTCATGAACTTGCTCCACGACGGTTTGGCCATCGGTGCTACTAACGCATACTAGCAAAATGCCTTCATAGGATCTACAACATAACATATCCCCTACTAGTGTATACTGCCAAGAGCATTTTCGCACCATGTCCTTCTGAGCTTTTGTTAGATGTTGAGGTGTTTCGCCATGTAGAAGGTACTCCTTTATGTCATCATACAATTATACGGCATGTGTCGTGTTAATGGATGCTATGGGAAGTTCATCGGGAGCATCAGTTATGGGCTTGTCACAGCTAGTGATGGAACTAGGCAATGCATGAAACATGTTTGGTGAGATGTTTAGAGCTAACATGGCTAGTGCATCTGCGATGGTATTATTGTTTTGAGAAACATGTTGCACCTCTTTGTTTGTAAATTTTTTTAGCAAGTGTTTTGTCAGGTCACAGTATGGTTGTAAGTGTAGAGCTTTACATGCGTATACTTCTTTGACTTGGTTAATGACCAATTGTGAATTGCCTCAAACTACAAGCCTTGTGATTCCTGAAGCTAGTGCTATGATGAGACCTCTAAGGAGACCTTCGTACTCTTCCACCTCTAAGGAGACCTTCGTACTCTTCCATGTTGTTAGTACTAGGAAAGTTTAAATGATAGGCAAAGGGTCGGATCTCCCTAGAGGGATATGTGATAATTGCTGCAGAACTTGCTCCTCGAGAGGTGGATGCTCCATCGAAGTTTAGAATTACATTGTAGTCATCAGGTACTGTGTCTATTATATTTACGTTCTCATTGGGAAACTCTGGATTGATTGTTGCTTGGTCTTGTGTTGGTGATGCAGTCCTTTGATTGACTAAGGCTTGACCTTTAACTGATGATTGAGCTACATAGTACAGGTCAAACTCAGCAATCATCACTTTCCATCTAGCTATCTTGCTTGATTCGTATATGTTGTTCGTGATAGCTTTGAGCACGTTGTCTTTACAAATGATATTCACTTGGTTATGGAAGAGATAATGTTACCACTTCTTTAAAGAAAAGACGAGGGCAAGGAATGATCTTTCCACGTCATTGTAACATTGTTTGTGGGCTACTAATGCATGGCTCAAGTAGTAAACAGGGGTTTCAGTTCCATCATCACGTTTTTGACAAAGCATAAATGCGATAGATGATTTAGATGTTGCAAGGTAGATGTAAAATGGTTTATTGTTTTGTGGTGGATGAACTGTCGGTAGTTGAGCCAGTGCTGCTTTGATGTTCTCAAAGGCTTCTTGGCACTATGAAGTCCATTCAAAATGGACATTCTTGTACAATAAGTGCTACATAGGCATCGACTTGTTTGTCATATTTTCAATAAAATGTCTGATAAACTGTAATCTACCTTATAGACAACAAAGTTTAGTAAGGTTGCTAGGTGGACTCAGATTTCTTATTTTTTTAACCTTATCCAGATCTACTCGTATCCTTGTCTTAGATACAATGAATCCAAGAATTTTACCTATTTTTACCCCAAAGACACATTTCTTCGAGTTGAGTCTAAGCTCATATTTTAGACAACATTTCAGTACCAAGTCTAGATCTTGTACATGTTGCTCAGTTGTTTTTGATTTAACTACAATGTCATCTACATAGTCATTGAGCAAGTTGAACATGTAATCACTAAAGATGAATGTCATCCCTCGTTGATACATGGCCCCAACATTCTTGAGACCGAATGGCATCATTGTATAACAAAATGTACCCCATGATGTCATAAAGGTTATCCTGAGTTGATGTTCGGGGTTGATCCTAATCTGGTTGTATCCTGAAAAGCCATCCATAAAGGATAACAATGCATGCCCAGTGGTTGAATCAACAACTTGTTCGATGCTATGTAGTGGGAAGTCATATTTTATGGTTGCAATGTTGAGATATTGGAAATCAATGCATAGACAAATGTTTCCATTATTGTTTGGGACTATAACCATGTTGGATACCTAGTCAGCGTAATCCATAGCTTGGATTAAACCAACTTGATAAAGCTTTGTGATCTTATTGCGAACTGCCAATGCTACTTCAAGTTTGACCTTTCATGCTTTTTGTTTCATTGGTCTTAATTTTGGATGAAGTATGATGTTGTGCTGGACTATTTGAGGGTCGAGCCTAGGCATGTCAGTTTAAGACCAAGCAAATGCTTTCATGTTATCTTTTAGCACTCAAACTATGTCACTGGTAAGTTTTGGATTTAACAGAGCACTTATTTTTAAAATTTTAACTTTGCCACTTGACATAGTTATGGGGACTTTGGTTAGGGGATCTTTGGTGATGTTATCGGCTTCTAGGTCTAGAGATTTTTTCATTCCTCTAAAGTAATTTAATGTTTCTTGGGTTGATTCTACAAAAGTTTCGTATGTTGTTGAGTCTAAGTCAATGGACTCTATGTTGATTTCTCGTGTAATCGTTCCATGTGGTCCATTGATAGACAGTGGTAAGAATAATTGCCTACTGTCCATAGTGTATGCTCCTGCCAATAAATAGTAAGCAATGTCAGCAAGGTGGTTTTGCTATTTTTCTCATGTAAGTAATTTATACATTTAAACAGGGCTAAAGCATGCAATGGTAGTTTATCGTCATACCTGGACGCATGGCAGTTTAAGGCTGATGAGTGGCGAGGTACCCCTACACTCAACCATACGAATACGAGCGTGCACGCGCGATCCGGTCGAACTCCGCAGACTAAATGCCTTAACACCACAAGAAACACTTGGGGTTAATCGTTCGTTGTCTTCCCAGGCTTGCTTGTAAGTGTCACGGTGTATGGTTAAGCAAGTCTGAGGTATGTGATTTTTTTGGTATTTTTCGGTTTATCTTCTATGCTATCAGAGGAAAGGGTTGAGAAACTAAGCTAACTCTAACTAATGTCCTAAGTCTAAATTAACTAGCGTCAGCATCCGTTCCCACTTACCGGACACACCCTGAACTATGCAACTGTGGCTTACCAAACGCTAATCGTTACTGGGATCACCACACGTAACGCAAGTGCTCGAAGTGGTCGTACTGAGGCACCTATTTAGCTTAAGTGTGATAAGCAGCCGATTCCTTAGCTAGCCGTACACACCCGTGGGTGCTCGTAACTAAGTCGTACTTATCACACGTTCTAGCCTAGCAATGAGTAGCCGATTCCTTGACTAGCCGTACACATTGGACTACCACTGGGATTACCAAGCTCAGAATCCTAGAATACGCTACTGGGTTACCAAGCAGCCAATGCTCGTAATTGATTCATACTCATGTGTTGCGTCAAGCAGCTGATTCCTTGACTAGCCATACACATCCGTAGATGCTCGTAATCAAGTTGTACTTGAACGCACTAGGAAAGCAGTAAATGAAAGCAACAAATGAAACCATGTGCTGCAAGGTTTATCCAATCAAGTTCATCTTTATTGTCGTACACAACTTGGGTTCAGGTTTACAAGTTGTTCGAATAAACAGCCGTTCACTCTAAGACTCCTACTGCGGGCACATGGGAAAAATTCTAACTCTGGAGTGATCAATCTGCTAGAGCTTCGCTACTTCTAGCCAGGATTGAGAAATGAAGGGAGTGCCACCTCTTATTTATAGATATGATGACGAGACGCGATATCGCGTACATGATATCGCAGGGTAAGACGCGATACCCCCATGACTGAATGAAAACTCATCCTCGAGTTTCATACAATGATATCAGGTAGGTATGGGATTATTAGGGGAAAAGGAACTAATGGGATGAAATGTGAACAGTTTTTATTACAAGACTTGACAAAACTGGTGTTCATAACAACAAGGGTGAACACCTTATTACAATGACATCAGGCCACAGTTGGTAGCTGAGAGAAAAGAGGAGAGAGAATAGAAGAGAAGAAGAGAGAAGAGTCTTGTTGCTGCCAACGCCTAGATTGTGCCTTTCGTTGNTATGGAAATGAACAAAAACGTGAATTAATTGCAAAAATGTTAAGGAAAAGAAGTTAACTAATGTTCCAAATAGGAATGTCAGTGGGTCCTCCCCAAAGCAGGCTCATGCCCTTAATGCCCTGATAATCCCACATTCAAAGAGTCCGTGGGCTCTGGGAATGTCCTTTGGAATAAGAGTTAAAGTATTAACCGTAAGAATTTACCAAAAAGAAAACAAAGCATCAACCAAAGTATATACAATGATACAACCAGCAATGAGGTGAACCATGGAGAGAAGGATGGGAAGGAGAGAAGTGGAATGGAATCCCAAGACAAGGTGGTGTATAGACCCTTGTGTGTTGCATGATTAATGTGACTTAGCGAATCTCTTTCCAACTCGGGCCTCAAACCAACCACTTCCAGTGACTTCGCATCAATGCATTTGGTCAAACCATCCACTTGGATAAGAAGGATGCATCTTCGAAGAGCCACCACCATTTCGACGAAACGAAGGAGAGAATGGGAAGCGAGAAGGGCCTTAGTTAGAGGGAACACTTTGGATCCATAACCAGTGCTTGCAGCCCAAATTTTATTTCGTCTAAGGGGTGTGCTTTGAATCCTCACTTTTGCTTTTTGCTTTTCTCTTTTTCTTTTCTTTTTTCTCTTTTTTTTTATTTCTTTTTTTTTTGTTTTGTGTTTTTATGTGTGGGAACCACACCATGCAAAGACTTCTTTATTTTTATTGTCTCA
>MNCI01033120.1:603573-631651 GCA_015680685.1 Gnetum montanum
CGATATCGCGTACGCGATATCTCAGGGTAAGACGCAATATCGTGGCCCAGTGCATGTTGTGTCTCATCAAAGGCCATACTTGGCCATGTTATGGTCTTTTTCTAAGTATAATGATTTTCTATGATTTTTGGCTTTGATTTCGCATTTGGTCCTTTTACTGTTATGTTTAAATTTAGATGATGTATTGTCCTGGGCATATGCTAGTATATCTTTTACTCTAAGTTTAAACCATAGGGGTGAACGTGAGGATGATGAGCTAAATTATATATATATATATATATACTTATTTATTTATTTTTAGGTTCGGAAGTCAATAGGGGCTAGTGTAAACCATTGGTAATGGTGTGCACATATATTTTTGTTTTATATTTTAAAAGGGGCCAGTGTCCCTAAAAATAGGGTCAACGTGGGCATTAGCTCTTGAATACTTTATTTTATTTAATTTTTTTAATGTTATTTTCAGTGTTGATGATGGAGGGCCAGTGCCCTAAAAAATAGGAGACGATGTTTGCTTTTTTCTTTTTCTTTTTCTTTTTTTTTTGTTGTTGTTTTGGCTTGGGTATGGACGTATGTTCTATGGGGTCAGCGTAAATAGGCAATCTATTAACTTTATTCTTAAATTGTTCTAAGTGTGGGGTGTTCTTACCCACAAGGCTCAGCGTAGAGGCCCATATGGAGTAAAATTAACTTGGTAGTAATTATGAAATAGCATAAAATAAATTACAGGGGGGGGTTATAAAAAAATAGCAAGTAGTGAGCACAAGAATTACTTTCATCACTATAGCCAACATAAACCAAATTTTGACTGTTCTCCTCAGCATCACCTAAACAAAGCCAGCATGAACCAAACAGAAAGAATTCCAACGTGAACCAAATAGTAGGAATTCTAGTGTGAACCAAACAAAGAGAATTCTAGTGTGAACTAAATAGAGAGAATTACAATGTGAACGCCTTGCACACTCAGACCTACATGAGGTTGATCCAAATCTGCAAATGTAACATTGTGCAAAGTCAGATCTACAATTGTGGCATTCAGATCTATGAGATCCACGACATTCTAGACCAGATCTACAGCGTACGAAGCTAGATTCATATTTCAGGTCAGGTCAACTGCATGCAAGGCCAGATCTACCACATCCAAAGCTAGATTTGCATAGATCTAACTATGAACGTTCAGATCTACTTACCAGTGTCCAGATCTGATTTATAGTGTGTAAGATCTGCAACGTACAAGCTTCATAGTTGTCATATTTTCTAAGTGTAGGTCAGGCAACATGTGGGGTCCAACTGTCAAAATTTTTCTAAGTCAAAATCTACCTAAGTGTGAAGATTACAGCATATACGGCCAACACGTGAGCTTGAATCTTGACTAAGTGTTGATCTTCTAAACTAGTAGCGTATACATACATAAAAATTTTTCTAAGTATGGAACATGAGAACGGGTATGCATAACAAAAATTTTCTAAGTGTTAAACACATGAATTGGTGCATAACGACGTAGAAGAAGAAATTCTACGTCGTATAGAATTTAGCCTAAGGCCTTCTTCTTCTATGAGTATTGGTCTTGCAACCTTTTGTTATTTTCTAGTTAATTAATTCTCTTTTTATCTATTTACTAGATTAGTTGTTTCTTTACAGGGTCACAATGAGTATGATGATGGTGGCCCCAGTGGAGTGGGATAGGATGATGTGGATGAGCTTGGGGATCAGGCCCCTCTTGGCGATGTTTAAGTTGACATATTATTCTTAACAAATTTGATCATTTTGGGTTGTAATTTTGTGGACTGTGTAAAGCATATGTATGAACATTGTTAAGATTTAATATTATAAACTTGTACATTTATACATTTTTTTTGTTTTTTTTCTTATATCTCCTTTTTTTTGTTATTTAAGTTCCAAGTTTTGTTTCAGCTTTAACGATAATTGTAAACAAAAATGTAAAGATAAAAGATTTTTTTTTTTGGTGTTTTCTTGTTTGAGTCTTTGGAAATAAGCGTAAATATGCTGGCAAGAATAAGACTATAAACGAAAAGTAAATGAAATTATAATTTGTAAACGAAAAGTGAACCGAATTTAAAATGCAACATGTTCTAGTTTTAGGCTGTTTCGGGCCCCATGCACTAGTTTTAAGCCATTTCAAGCCCCATACACTAGTTTTAGGCCATTTCGGGCCATGCGTGTCAGTTGAAAGTCATAACGGACTATCGGGTGTACGCTCTAGTTTTAGGCCATTTCGAGCCACAAGGAAATAAAAGGGATTTGACTTGTTTCAGTGAATTTTCCAATTGACTAGCCATTTTTGACCATGGCTAGTTTTATGTCATTGTGGACATGTGTAGTTTAACATCGTTTCAGACGAGTAGTAGTTTTATGTCATTTCGGACATTGTAGTAGTTTTACATCGTTTCGGACGAGTATTAGTTTAACGTCATTTCGAACAATAGTTCAAGTTTAACAGTTGGGTAGCTTCTTTAATTTTTGTAGATTAACATGGTGTGTTGGACATGTCAGTGTAATCGTATATTCAGCGTCTCCTTCACTAATTATGTTAGACAACAATTCCGACCATGAGACGTGTAGGGGAATAACTCCTATGTCAACATGTCCTAATGTTTCCACATTTTGTAATGTTTCTATATCTTCCGAGGGATCACGGTTTGGGGATTGATTATCACTTTGGTTTTCAATGGGTGTGGCATCTTGTTTAAGCTCGGGAGTAATTTCATCTTCTTTAGTCTCATTGATTTCAACCTCTAAGCCTTTGTTTGTGCCTACGTGTGTCGAGGTGTTGATTGTAGCTGCATCACCATGTATAATGATTTCACCACCTTCATAGGGTAAGTGAATCTCTTGGTGGATGGGTGAAGATACCGCTTTTAATTGGGCTAACCATGGTCATCCCAATATCAAGTTAAATCCAAGCATCTTGTCTATGACCACAAATTTAGCTAACGTGGCGAACCGGTCCCCTGCTATGAAGTCTAGAGTTAATGTTCCTTTGACAACTACGCATGATCCACTGAACGATTTCAGGAATGTCGTGGAAGTTGGTTTGATTTGTTCAGTTAGCCCTAACTGTTTGATGATAGGGTATGGTACTACGTTCGTGGCCGCTCCATCATCTACATGCACTCTATGTACCTTAAATTGATTTACTTGTATAGTTATGAACATGAGTGCAGTGGTGAATTTTCCTATTTTTTCATCTATTTTTATATTATCCTCATTGAAGCTTAGTGATGTGGCTCTTGATCGTTGATATGGAGACATTACCGCATGAATGGAAGGTTCATTTGTAGGCAAGCCTTCGCTGACTAGGATCGATATTAGCATGCCTACTAAGGCTTCATGATGAACTTGAGAAGTCATCATTAGATCACACAAGCTTAAAGTTGTGTTTTTTTGTTTAAGCACCTACGTGACCTGAGTTAAGGCACTGGCCAAGTCTTTGTTGTTCAGTATAGTCTTGCTGGTTGAGACTTGATCCATTGGATCTAGTAGTTGTATCTCTTGTGGAATGGTTTTCATATGCTCTAATGTGATGGTTGGGTTCGACATATCTAGCATCCCTGAATTTTTTCTTTCATGACTCATGTTTGGCTCGTCCGTTGTCGGAGCCACAGGTACAGCGTTTAAGGGAGTGGGTTTCGGTGGCCCCAGTTCAAGATTTCAATGTTCTTTTTCCAACTATTCCCTAGTAAGTCTTTTGGCAAGGCATTCTCACCAAGGTCGTGGGGGAACCATTAGAGCTTGAACATCAGGTTGTTTTGGGACTCAGATTACGAATGGAGCGGGTCGAGGTTGCGGTTGAACATTTGGAGGTGGTTGTGTATCAGGGTGTTTAGGCATCCTAATGACGAATGGGGTCGATTTGGTTTGCGGTTGAGGAATATGAGGTTGAAGATTAGGATGTTTGGGTACCCTGATTATGAAAGGAGTTGGTTGGTTTTATGGTTGTACCTCTGTGGTTGCAACTGCAGGTGGCACTTAGACCACCAAGGGAGTGGGCTGGGTAGGTAGTTGCACATTTGCTATTTCATTGGTAGGGGATACATGAATAAAAAATGGTTTTGTCAGTGTAGGCGGATTGTATGTGGGATGTGAAGATTGTGGGGAGGATGTTGACATTGTAGGAGGAACATGAATCATGAAAGGTTTTGTGGGCATACCTTGTTCATTTCCAATATGGATTGTGTTAATAACGTAAGGAGCTTCCTTAGTATTGAGGGGATCTTTGTATACACCCATAGATTGATTTTGTGGTTTAACAGGATTACCATCGTCAAATGTTATTTCACCCCTATCAATCATACATTGTATGTCTTGTTTAAGGGTTAAAAAATAATTAGTACCATGCCCATTCCGTTGGTGGTACTCACAAAATCGATCTAGTCTAAAGCCTCTTGGAATAGGAGGCTCATTTGGAGTTGCCAAGCTTGGGTTTTTGACCAATTCACAGAATCAGTCATGTCTCTAGGTTGTCGCTAGAGACAACTTCTTATGTTTAATGGCCCCAGCCTTCAAAAGTTGATCTAATAACTGGGAAGGCTTCATGGGGAGCATTGTGTACTGAGCAGGGTCTTTCCTCTCAAACGTACGTGCATGACCCGTGTTAGTAGCTTTCATGGTAGATGATTTAGATGTGTGTGTAGGAGCTATTCTCTCATAGTTAACAAGAGCAGTAGGTGATCTTCCTTGCTATCCCATGTTGGTAGGTTGAGTCTCTGCTACTACGGCTACCATTGCTTTAGCCTTTTCTTTATCTTTTTTAGTGTGTTGATTTCTAAAGGCTGAATAAGCAGGTCATGGCTATTTTGAGCTACCTCTTTTATGTTTTTAATCTATACAAAAGCTTGGCTTAGAGTGCACGTATTTAGATAGTACAGTTTTGATTTGAAAAAATCATTCACGTCTTCCTTAAGAATCGTAAGAAGATATGTTTCTGGGATTGGCTCATGATGTTTGTTGAGTGTGGCACTCCATCTTTGGATAAATGTTTGTATAGGTTCAAGCGGTTCTTGTTTTACCTATATCAAACTGTCCAAGGTTGTGAAACACCACAAAAATTTTGAGTTTGGCACTTGTCCAGCAAGAAGCAGGTCCCCGTGACCCTCAGACGACCTTGGCTACATTTGGAGTCACACATGGCAATTTTGAGGATCGAAAGACTTGGTTTTTATCAAGTGTTGCGCCAATGTATACACCCAGCGTGTTGCTCCAGCGTATACGCCTACCATCTACGCCAACGTATATGCCCGACGCCCAACATACATGCCTCATGCAACAGGTGCGACAGGAGCAAGAATTGAAGTAAGTCGATGCCAGCATCCATCAGCGTATACGCCCCAGCTTATACGCCAGCATCCATCAGTGTATACGCCCAGCGTATACGCCAGCGTCTATCCAAGTTCACATGCCCAGCAAGTCCAGTGTATACGCCCAGCGTATACGCTGGCCTGATGTAGCGTATACACCCAGCGTATACCATATTTCTAAAATGTACATGCCACGTGTCTCCCAACCCGATTTTCCCGGTAACCCTTCCCCTATAAAAAGCCCAGTTTTCCGCGTTTTCCAGGTCGGCAAAAATTTACCAGAGCAATTACGCTGTAAAACCAGAGCTTGAAACCCTCACACGCTGGAAGTCCTGTACGCTGAGCACAGTCTCTACGCTCCGCCTACCGTGCGAACCATCTGCCTCCCTGCACCCACCGGGGCTTTACATCCGCCTTGTGTACACGCACAACTGCGTTAAGACCAGTACCTCGAAAATTGGGTTCCTACAGCGTCATTGTTACAGTTTACATTCTATTTATGCTCACATTGTTTACGCTGTTTACATTTGTCTAAGCTGCTTAAACTTGTTTACGCTACACTTACGCTTTACGCCCTGTTTAAACCCTGTTTACACTTTACGCTCTGTTTACGCTGTCTACGCCCTGTTTATATTGTTTACGCCGTACACGCCCTGTTTACACTTTACGCTGTCTACGCCCTATTCACACTGTTCACGACGTATACGCCTCGTTTACGCTGTTACGCTGTCCACACTTTGTTTACGCCCTGCTTTTACTATTACATTATTTACACCTTATTTTCACTATTCACCCATTTTACGCCCGTTACACAGTTTACGCATAACCCAGCGTATAAAACTTCGGTGGTGCTCGGGGAAATCCTTGTCTGATCCACGTGCAGACCACCCAAGGTACCCTACCTTCGTGCATTCTAGCTCGCCCCCATGCGAAGGTAGGATCATCTGTGCTCATCCTGCGATCCCTCTGTCTCTATTTTTCCTTCCAGTCTGGGACCGACGATTTCGGACGGTACAAAAATTGGCGCTAGAAAGAGGGCCTCCGGTTAAACAAATTGATTATACGCTCCTCAGCGTCTACGCTCATCAGTGTTTTTCGCTACCCTGTTTAAACCCGACTCTCAGCGTCTACGCTATCAATCTCCCAGCGTCTGCGCTGCGATCAGAAACCCTAGCGTCTACGCTGCATACTTAGCATTTACGCTGCTCGAAGACCAGCGTCTACGCTGCATAGTTACCGTTTATGCTACCCGAAGACCAGCGTCTACGTTGCATACTTAGCGTTTACGCTGCCTGAAGACCAGCGTCTACGCTACATACTTAGCGTTTACGCTGCACACTGACCAGCGTCTACGCTGAACACTTAGCGTTTACACTCAAATAGTTTTACATACGCAACCTATCATCATGAATCCCATAAACACCACTGCTGCCACTACCCAGGACATTAACTTCTCAGACACCATGGCTGCCCAGCAGTCTGTCACACCACACTTGGAAGGGCAATCCAGAATAGGGCCTCGTCAGTCTTTGAAGTTACAAGGGAGAGATCCAGCTGCTAATGTTATAACCCAAGATGAGTATAACTTCATCTGCATTAAGATACAAGCTAGCCTGGCAGTGGATCGGGCCGAAATTGAAGTGAAGAGACAATTCAAACTCTTTTACAAGGGAGGACACGAGTTCATCCCTTCCCAATACAACGTAATCCCCATTCCAGAACAATTCGCGGAGCTCTTTACCTAGCTCCTTCTGCACAGGAGCCAGTCATTGGACTAACCCGCGCTAGAGCCTCAGCCAGAGGAATAAGATGAGTTCACTACCCAATCTGAGCAGGGAGACTCATACCACACCTTGATCCCCCAAGAACAGATGAACCCCATCGTCTATCCTAGGACAGGGGAAGCCTTGTCCATACAACACCCTAGACTCGCGTAAGTTCAGATGCCACCACCGGAAATGCTAGCACTCGTGCATATTCCGCTCCTGAGCGATCCCCAACCTCACACCTTCCCTATAACAGCTACCCCTAATACAGCTGCGGGCCCATCCTCACAAGCACCGCCTCCTCATGATGGCATGGGACCAACATTCCCACCTCACATAATTGGGATGTCTCATGTGATCCCCGCGTCTACATCAGCTCACTTCATACCCCATATCTAGACGCATATAGCTCCCCAAGCAGTCCCAGCCCAACAAGGAGTCCCCTCATACAACATAGCGGGACAATGACCAACAAGAGGGGCATCATCATATCAAATTCCTCATCACCACGTCCCGCCCCATGCAATCCCCCCGATTACTGCTCCTCAAGCATAGCCCCAGCTACAGCAACAACAACAACCACAACATTTTCCTCTTAACATCTCAGCCCTAGCACTCCCCGCCGTTAATTACCACCAGGTACAACCGTCGATCACCCAGCCTTTGGCTTTCCAACCTGCAACCCAGCAATCTAGCTGGCATGCAGCCCCGCACCCCCAGCCTGTAGCTTCACCAAGTGCCCAAGATTGGGCGAACGCTAAAAAATTGATGCAAGAATTGACAGATGAGGTAAAACGCCTCAAGACCATCGCTGATGGAGAGCTAAGAGTAGTATATTTTTACAATGATGACCCTATCAGCTCCTCTGTCCCTCCATTGACTTTGCCCAAGGGTGTCCCCCTCCTAACGCTGACCAAGTATAACGGGGAGACATACCCCAACACCCACCTCATCACGTTCAGATTAGAGTGCGCACTCCTTCAGGCATGGCCCCACTCAATACTACGAGTATTCCCCATGTCCCTCGCGGGAAGGGCACTTGACTGGTACCGGGCCTTACCCAAAAATTCCATCCTTTCCCTAGATGATCTTCTACACCAGTTTGTGACCAGGTTCAAGTATAACTTGAAACCAGAAGCAACACTGGACAGCCTGATGCAGATCAAGCAAGCGCCACTCGAACCGGTGTAGAAGTTCATTCAGAGATGGAGCATAGCTCTCAACGAGTTGCACGACCCAATCTCTCCAACATATCTGCTCACGATACTGAAAGGGGCTGTTAATGACTTCTTCAAGTCCAAATTGTATTACCTTAATGCACGCAATCTGAATCAAGCATTTGAACAAATCAAAAACATAGAGGAAGCTGCTCAAAACAGCAATGACCCTGTGTACCTGACTTTCAAAAACCAACACACTAAGAAAGACAAAGAAAAGGCCAAGGCGACTATAGCAGCAATAGCAGGGGCACAGCAAACAAACACCATGCATCAATACAAACCACCCATTCCTCCCACTAACTACTATCATCCCGCTCCCACAACAGCCCTGGAATCGTCATCACAAAACCTGACGAACCGTACGCATAACTTCGAGAGGAAGGAACCCTCTCAGTACACGCCTTTACCGATGAAGCCATCCCAGCTCTTTGATCAACTTTTAAAGGCTGGATTGATGCAACATAAGCAATTGTTCCCAGTGGCTATCCAAAGACATGACCGGTTCTGTCAACTCGTACAGAACCCAAGCTTGGCAACACCGGATGAGCCGCCCATGCCCAAGGGATTCAGGATGGATCGCTTCTACGACTACCATCAATGTAATGGGCATGGAACGGACTACTGCTTTACCCTAAAGCAATACATCCAAAGGATGATTGATGATGGAAAGATCACTTTTGATGGGGCTAACCCCATCCAACCGCAAAATCAGACCATGGGGATGTATAAATACCCCCTGAACGCTAAAGAGGCATCGTACGTAATCACCTCAATCTATTGTGATGATGACTCCCACACACCCCGCATCAACACCATCCATCCCGAAAACAAACAAGAAACATCTGATAAACCATTCGTGGTTCAGATCCCTCCCGCTAACTCTGCTCCTCAATCACCTCACAACCCGCAATGACCATTCATAATTCGAGTACCCTCCACCATGTCCACCTCTAACGTCATGACGCACCAACAACCGTACGTAGTGCGCATCCCTCCAACTAACCACGTAGGTACACCAACCCTTCACGCTTGGCCAACCCCTTTCATAGTTCGAGTACCACCCGCTGTTGCAACGACAGAAGCCCACCCTCTACCAAAACCAACCCCGTATGTCGTTAGGCTACTGGTGCAAACTCCTGCCCAATCGTATGCACAGCCCCGGCCAGCTCCCTACGTCGTAAAGGTTCCTGGGCAATCCCAAACTCTGAGGTCAACTCCACCTCCGCGTGACACACAAGAACACCTGGTAGATAGGCTTACGCGAGAATGCTTGGAGAAAGAGTGCCAACGGCTAGCTTTGGGGGCACCTAAGCCCACTCCCCTAAACTCTGTACCCATGTCATCGTCTAACGATCAACCAGGCACAAGCAATGAAAGTGAGTTGTCTGAAAGACATGAATCATCTAAAATGATAGCTCCGGAAACTGAAAAGCCAACAAAACGAGAGATAAAACTATTGGGTCCGATGGACCCAGTCAGCATCGATAGAAACACCCCCAACAGTGAAAAATTTGCAGCCGCCTTGACACAAGTCACTCAAGCATTAAAACAAAAGAACACTTCATTGAGCTTGTATGATTTAGTCCTAACATCTCAAACACATCGGGAAGCTCTAGTATGCATGTTAACATCAATCCTAGTAAGCGAGGACTTACCCCCAAACGAACCCTCCATCCATGCGGTGATGTTCTCACCTCGCGGGACTACTCCTAAGCCACTAAGTTTTCATGATGACAACATCAAGGTGGATAAGAAAACAAAGGAGGTAACAATAGCACCCATGTTCATAACGATATGTATAAATTGGTTTAAAATACACAGGGTCCATGTAGACGATGGAGCTGCGACAAACGTTGTGCCGTACCACATCATTGAACAACTAGGACTTACTGAACTACTTAAACCAACCACGACTACATGTTTAAGGTCATTCAGTAGGTCACGCATAACGGTGAAAGGTACGATAACCTTAAACTTCATAGCTGGAGATCAATTCTCAACATCTGCCGATTTCCTAGTGGTGGATGAGATGCCGGGGTTCAACCTAATACTAGGAAGACCCTGGTTAGCCCAATTGAGAGTTGTCTCCTCGCCTATACATCACTAAATTCATTTGCCTTATGAAGGTGGAGAAATCGTCATACATGGTGAAGCAGCTACTCCTATTATCTCGTCACATATGGACATGGACCAAGGCTCGGAAGTCGAAATCGAAAAACCTAGCCAAAATAACGAGAATCCGCAATCATCGGTAAGCAGTAAATCTTCTGACATGGAACAAAAGCCTCCTCAAATAGAAACGCCTCTACCTCCTCAAGTAGAAGCTAATATAGAGCTCTCTACGGACACTGAAGTATCTAAAAACGCTAACACAAAAGACATTCCATCAGAAGTCCCATGGGCCGAATTATCGTTTAAAGTAATCAGCGAAGGGGATGCTGAATACTGGATCATACCTGTTGAAACATCATCTAACATTAAAACGAAAAAAATCAAAAAATTACTGAAATGATACTATCACCCTTAGTCTGAAATGACATTAAACTACAAAAAGTCCGAAATGACATTAAACTATAACAAGTCCGAAATGACACTAAACTATGATAAAACAGGAAAAACAATTAAATACCACTCCCAGTCCGAAATGACACTAAACTATCATGTCTGCAAAGACATAAAACTAGCGATGATCAACAATAATCGGTTGACTGAGAAATCTATCCACGTCCTCCAAAACATTTCCCGATTACGCATGGGGCTCGAAATGGCCATAAACTACTCATGGGGCCCGAAATGGCCATAAACTACGCAAGGGGCCTGAAATGGCCATAAACTAGTACATGCTTTTCGCTTTACTTTTATAATCACATTTTGGTAATACACTTAAAACAGAAAACAAACCAAAATATTTTTACATGTCTATCTCATGATAAACTCAAAATCAACAAAAAATATTTATATAGTCATTACATACAATCAACCGTCTCTGTCCATTCCACACTTTTCAAGTTACAGTTCCAGTATAAATCCAAGTTGAAAAACAAAAAAAAAAAGAAAAACAACTTAAGAGCTAAAATGCTAAACATTTGGGACATGACGATCATCCCCCTTAGACCCGCCAGCATCAGAGGCCTCTGCTCCATTGGGGCCAACTCCTTCAATTTCTCCGCCACCTTCATCCTGAAAAGACCAAAAAAGAAATAATGAACACAAGAATAAGCGAATGTCAAAATTTTAAACATTATTCAATCAACTAACTTCATAAAAATGAAATGCCTACCATAGGAGATCCCACCAAGCCGAATTCCAGTCGCCGCAGGATTTCCTCCTCGAGAACACTTGCCCAATCTTTCCCATCGAGACCCAAGTCAACATCTGCCAGAGCTTTTCCCTTGTCAACATCCGACCAGGTGAGACGTGTCAAAGGGAACTCCTCCACTGACACCTCCCCAGAAGCAGTTGTTATCCACCGTTTAGGGGATTCCATCTCTACAATTGTGTTTTGGGCGAATGTGTCAAATGCGGAGCGCAAACCAAGGCCTTCCACAAACATTTCAAACTTTCGCTTCTCAATAGACACTTCTTTTAGCAACTTCTTATACTAATGCTTGTGGTTCTTCTCATCTTGCCCCCATTTGCGTACTTTGGAGGTGAAAGCCTTCCAGTCATGGCATTTGGTGTTCAGCAATTCAATTTGAGCCCTGCGCTCCCCTAGTCTCTATATCAACCCTGCATGATGATTGAGTAGGTTTCAATACCTCATATACGTGACCTCGGAGGTCCACCAAGAGCGATCATTGTCTAATCTGGCTGCGGCGAATTCATACCGGGCCTTCAGATCGTCACGTTCCACCGTTAGTTCAGAAACCTCTTTCTCTTTCTCCTGAATCTGGAGCCACAATTGCTCAATGGATCGCCTACACATCCATACTGCCTTAGCATTGTGAACAAAGCCCTCTGCTACCTCTTCGTAAACGGGTCTAGGCACTTGTTCAATTTCTGGGGAAAGTGTTGGCAAGCTCTCCATGTTGACAGTCTCAGACGGATCCCACCTCAGTTGGGCACCAATCAATAGGGAAAAGACAAACATTAGAACAGACAAAATCAAGAATCAAACTCTAACATAGTAAGGATCTTTGGATGTTCTCATACTCATTTCAGGATGAATTCTTTCGATCCGCTCAACGACCTCCTCGACCACACCAGCTACAAAATCCCTTTTACTTGGCATTTCCATCCAAGTAAAAGGTCCATCAGGGCGCGACATGCTGACCTTTGGTGGCACTTCAGGGGGAACCCCTAGCTCCTTCTCAGGGATGGTCTCGCTCTCCTCTGAGTCAAATGAAAAATCCACAATGAGATAAAAATATATTAGGCTACACAACTAAGTAACGAGACATACCATTCCCTCTAATCTCCTCCGATGTGGGAGGGGCTCCAAGGTCCAAGTTGCCTGTGAGAAAATTATTGAACATCTCTTCAGTTTCTGCCTGATCATCTAGCGGTTCAGTGTTTCCAGTTCCTTCCCCCAGCACTTCAGTCCCTCCCGCCGGGTCAGTCAACTCCTCATCCTCAGGTATAGTCTGCAAATCATGTCTCTTGACTTCTCAACAAAAAACAGATGAGGTTAGCCACATACAACCATAATTCGTTAAAACTATCTGTAAGATAAGTGAAGTAAAGAAAATGAGAGGTTTACCAGGTATTTTAAACCGAATCCGCTTTACTTTGGGCAGTTCAACCTCATTGGTCTCCTCAACTGCACGGTCATGCTTCGCCAACTTCGATTTCACTTTGCCTATTGTGTCCTTGACTACCCGCTCTGCCTTTTTGGCAATGTAGGACATTTCGTCTGGTTCCAACCCTACACTATCGCGCGTATGGAGAGAGGCACCAGACGATCCACCCGTAGTGATTGTAAGGGATTCATCAATTCCCTCGGGGGCGTCCTGGGACTTAGTCATGTCGAATAGGTGGTTTACCCAAGGGTGAGATAACTGACTCCTATTGCGCAAAACATATCTGTCCTCCCCACGAACCACTAAAAATTCAGCCAAATGACGAACATAACCGGAAAAAAAGGCAAAGGTGAAATGGAACTGAGCGTCTATGTTCGAACGTAGCCATGCTATCTCTTTAGTCATGCCTGATACTAAGAATTCAGCCCAACTGTAGCGCACGCCAGCCTCTAGAACAGTACGCACGACTCGCACTGCTTCAACCCCAAGACTCTTAACTTGCGATAGAGTCTTCGGAAACAGGCGCGCCCGAAATAAGGGGTAGAGCTCGTTGACTTCCTCAACTTTTGTCCTCCCCTGCATTGGAAATCCTTTAGCGCCCTTTGTCACCCCTAACCAATCCTCTAAAGCGCGGATCGTCTGAATTTCTTTGTGCGTCCTATCTAAAACAATCTTTACACCACCTGTAGGTACGCCAACAAAATCCGCAAAAAATTGGGGCGATAATTCAAAGATTATTTTAACGCCCTTAATACGAGCGCTATAGTAAGAAACAGATCTGTCAAATGAATCCACGATCCCGATCATCTCCACTATAGACACGTTCAAGCTAAGGGCCGCCAAGAGTGCCATGAGGCCGGCATGTTCTAAACAGGCAATAATGGATGGCGGGGCTTTTACCCGTAACCACTTCTGGGCGACAACAGTTTCACCAAATTACATAGAAAGAGTCGCTTCAGTCCGCCCGGTCACAACAGAATCCCCGCCAGAGGTAGTGCTAGCTGTAGAAACAAATTCAAAACCCTCGCATTAGTTTAACACTCAGCAATTGAACAAACACATCACGACATCTAGAAAACATTGCCACTTACTCTCTGTGTTAGACTTTGAGGTCTCGCCTAGATCAGAAGCAGATGGAAATATTGGTCCATTAGGGGACCAGTCGGCGTGCAACCATCCACGCGCGGCACATTGTGAAAACGCCTTAGAAAATTTCTTGTGGAAGTGCTTGATGGCACGACTAGTGTGGGCCAAAATGGCCCCGCGAAGAGTAGGGCCCACCATGAACACCTCCAAAGCCATGCGTGTCAATGCAATCCCATCATCGCCTGCATAGGCCCCTTCTTTCGTAACTTTCAGCCTACGGAAAGGCGAAAACATGTGTTAAAACAAGAGCAAATATTTGAATATAAAAAAGAGAGGAACAACCAGGGCTAAAACTCAATTACCTTTCCACCTGGTATACTGATCCGGGAGGATTTTGAAACAAGGTGTGTGCGCGGCCATCCAGAAATAAGGTGTCGTTGATATAGTTAGGCCCCCGCGGCAGCCGGTCCCACACACGCATCAATGGACGGGTAGATTTTGGACCACCGGGGGGAACACCCTCAAGGACAAGTGGCCATTCATCAATATCATACATAAACATTCTAACACCCTCTGCTACACCGGGTAACATGGCCTCGATGATGCTCCACGCTACATCCTCGCCTAGGTGGGACCAAATCACAACCCTGAAATGGTCTAATATGAAGGCCAAAAATTCGCGGGCCCCGTCCCAAAACCAGACCCCATTATTCTCAACGGTTAAGTCTAGGGTCGGATCATCGCCCTCAATGGGACCAAACCATGTCAACATCCCAACTAGCTCAACCACTAGAAGGGGAGGTTCAATGTCCCTGCAAACCATTAAAGCAACCCCAAAGATAAATCATACCGAAAACTTCATTTTTGAAAAATAGACATTCGCAGAAAATTTATTTCTAACAGTTACGCTCGGCGTATACGCTAGGCGTAGAGACAAAATAGTTACGCTTGGTGTATACGCTGGGCGTAGAGACAAAACAGTTACGCTCGGCGTATACGCTCGGCGTAGAGACAAAACAGTTATGCTTGGCATATACGTTGGGCGTAGATACAACAGTTACGCTCGGCGTAAACGCTGGGCGTAGAGACAAAACAGTTACGCTCGGCATATATGCTGAGCGTAGAGACAACAGTTACGCTCGGCGTATACACTGGGCGTAGAGACAAAAGTTACGCTCGGCGTATACGCTGGATGTAGAGACAACAGTTATGCTCGGCGTATACGCTGGGCGTAGAGACAAAACAGTTACGCTAGGCATATACGCTCGGCGTAGAGAAAAAAAATAGTCTACGCTACAAAAATAGACGAAAAATAAACAAAAAATAGGGTCAAGAGCCTACTTGCTGGAAGATCCAAGCCACGGGGGAAGACTCAGGTGGGGTAGGCCCTGCAGCATCGCCTCGCTCTCCACCGTGAACATCAGCTCTGCCCCTTTTCTTCCTTGGTCGTCTATCTCCTTGCCTCTGCCCATCTCGGCGTCTACGCTGGGGTTTGGCTCGGCGTCTACGCTGGGGTTTGGCTCGGCGTCTACGCTGGTGTTTGGCTCGGTGTCTATGCTGGGGTTTGGCTCGGCATCTACGTTGGGGTTTCACTCGGCGTCTACGCTGGGGTTCGGCCGCAGTTTACGCTCACGCTTGGATTGCAAATGACAAATGAAGCCCCTTTTCCCCTTTTTATAGCCCACCGACGCCGACGCTGACGCTGACGCCGCTGCCGCCCTCCATTTTTCTTACTTTTCTTGCTTTTTGCCTCGTTTTTCGCACTTTTTCAGATTTGCCTTACTTTTTTGAAAAAGAACATAAAAATTACATGCATAAACTAAATAAAATGCAAAATTGCAGCATTAAACTGTCGTTCATTACCCGGTAAGGCATTAAACTGTCATTTCACTGTCACGTTAGTCCACTGTCATACATATACACTAAAAATTGCCAAATGACATAAAACAATCTCCGTTATCTTACCAGGCTCTCAATTTATTGATAGGAACTAGCCTAATGGATTGCAAGAGCTTAACTAAGTCGTTAGTTATTGATGGACCATACGGCGAGGTTGAAAGGAATATCGACATGAATCTCATCCATGTGAGCTCATCAACAAATAATGCAATAATAGCTTCAACACAGCAAACGGTTAACGACTATGAGGGTATGAAAAAATCCCTCGACATAGAAGCAGAAAATATTACCGAAGATCCTCTAACCGAAACTCCCATCACCGCGCCTGATGGGGAAATTAAAATTCTAAAATTAAGCGCATTACTAGAACCATGCCTAGCTAGAGATATCGAAAACGTGCTTAGGGACAATATGAAAGCGTTTGCTTGGTCCTATATGGACATGCCCGGACTAGACCCTCATATCATCCAGCATAACATTATCCTTGATCTGAGACTAAGGCCAGTGAAACAGAAAGCAAGAAAGGTCAAGCCCGAGGTGGAATTAGCAGTTCGTAGCAAGATTACCAAGCTCTACCAAGCTGGTTATTAGGGCTGTAGATTACACCGAGTGGGTGTCAAACATGGTTATAGTCCCAAAGAAGAACGGAAGTATTTGCCTATGCATTGACTTCCGAGACCTCAACGTAGCAACCATAAAAGATGACTTCCCCTTACCTAGCATTGATCAATTAGTTGACTCAACCGCTGGGCATGCCTTGTTATCTTTTATGGATGGGTTCTCGGGATATAATCAGATACGTATTAATCCAGAACACCAGCTTCGAACCACTTTTATGACACCTTGGGGAACCTTTTGTTACACGATGATGCCTTTTGGTCTCAAGAACGCTGGGGCCACATATCAAAGGATGATGACATACATCTTCAGCGATTACATCTTACATTCGCTCAATGATTACGTGGATGACATAGTGGTTAAATCAAAAACGTCAGAACAACATGTACAGGATCTTGATTTAGTGTTAAAACTTTGTCTAAAATATGAACTAAGGCTTAACCCAAAGAAATGCGTCTTCGGCGTCAAGACAGGCAAACTGCTTGGATTCATAACCTCAGAAGCAGGGATACGAGTAGACCCCAATAAGGTTAAGGCCATTATAAACCTGAAGTCACCTAGCAACCTAACTGAACTTCGAGGGCTACAAGGTCGATTACAGTTCATCAGGAGGTTCATAGAAAAATTGACAGAAAAACTAACACCTATGAACCACCTCCTACGCAAAAATGTCCATTTTGAATGGACCCCGCAATGCCAAGAAGCGTTTGACAACATTAAGATGACACTCGCTCGACTACCCACAATGTACCCACCCAAAAACGACAAGTCGTTTTACATCTACCTGGCCACATCAGAATCATCAATCGCATCTATGCTCTGCCAGAAACAAGATGACGGAGCTGAAGTTCTTGTATATTACCTGAGTCATGCATTAGTTGCCCACGAAAAAAGATACAACGATGTAGAGAAGTCATGTTTAGCCTTAGTCTTCTCTTTAAAGAAATGGTGACATTATCTTTTCCAAAACCAAGCTAACATAATTTGCAAAGATAATGTACTTAGAGCTATAACTAGGAATATGTATGAATCAAGCAGGTTAGCCCGTTGGAAGGCCATCATAGCTGAGTTTGACCTATGCTACGTGGCACAATCATCAGTCAAAGGACAAGCCATAACAAATCAAATGACTACGTCGCCAACACAGGATCTAGGTACAATAGAACCCAAATTCCCAGATGAAAATGTAAATACAATAGATACAGTGCCAGATAACTATGATGCCATTCTAAACTTCGATAGAGCATCCACCTCTCGAGGAGGAAGTGCTGCCATTGTAATCACATACCCCTCTAGGGAAATTAAACCTTTTGCTTATTGCTTCAATTTTCATTGTACTAATAACATAGCAGAGTATGAAGGCCTCCTTAGAGGTCTCGCGGTCGCACTAGCTTTGGATATTACACGGCTTGTAGTCAGAGGGGACTCACAACTAGTTGTAAACGAGGTCACAGACATCTATACATGTAAAGCGCAACAATTACAACCATACTGTGATTTGGCTAAACACTGACTTAAACGATTCGAAAGCGTTGATGTCCAACATGTTTCCAGTAATGACAATACCATTGTAGACGCATTAGCAACCTTGTCCTTAAACATATCCCCTGACATGTTTCACGCATTACTAAGCTCTGTAACCAGTTGTGCCGAGCCCATAACCAATACTCTCGACATGTTGCCAATCGCATCTGTCAGTACAACACATGCTAATTAATGGTACGATGATGTAAAAGAATACCTTCTGCGTGGCGAAACGCCACAACATTTAACAAATGCACAACAGGATGCAGTACGCAAACGTTCTAGACAATACACACTAATAGGAGATACATTGTGTCGCCGATCCTACGAGGGCATACTGCTGACATGCGTCAATAGTACCGAAGCCCAAACAATTGTTGAACAAGTACATGATGGAATATCCGGGGGACACATTGCACCAAAGGCAATGGCAACCAAAATAAGATGCTTAGGTTACTATTGGCCACACATGGAGTACGATTGTTTGTCCAAGATCAGAACATGTAGTACTTGTCAAAAACACAGTAATCTAATCCATGTCCCACCGAATGAGTTGCATACAGCACAAATCACATGGCCCTTCCAGAAGTGGGGATTGGACCTTATAGGCCCGATAACACCCACATCTTTTGTCGGGCATGGTTTTATCATAATAGCAACTGAATATTTCACGAAATGGGTAGAAGCTGCACCCCTTCGAAAAACTACTTCTAAACACGTGTGCCATTTAATCCTCGAAAACATTGTGACCCATTTTGGCATTCCCATGACGATCATCACTGACAATGGGCCACAATTTAGTAGTGCCAAGACCAAAACATTTTGTGATAGTCTAGGGATCAAACATTCGTTTTCATCCCCTTACTATCCTTAGAGCAATGGGCAAGCGGAAGCAACAAATAAGACAATCATCATAATACTCAAAAAGATGCTTGCCCAAAGTAAACGACGATAGCACAAACAACTGGTGTATGCATTATGGGCATACCGTATTACACACCAGACCTCAACAGGTAAAACCCCGTACAGTCTTGTTTACGGTTCAGAAGCTATTTTACCTTTGGAATTACAGGTACCATCTCTAAGGATCACGCTTTTCGGACTCCTCGACGACGAGCAATACAATGATCTACGCATCATTGACCTGGACTCAGTGGAGGAGGAGCACGTACGCGCACTTGATCAGATCGAATGGTACCAAAAACAACAGCGGCAACGACATCAGCATGAAGTTCGTAAGCGCCCCATCAAAGAAGGAGACCTCATGCTTAAGGCTGTTCGAGAACACCCAGATAAATTCTCAGTCAACTGGGAAGGGCCTTACCTGGTCATCAAAGCATTTGACAACGGAGCATTCAAGCTAGCTAACATGGACGGAAAAGAATTTGCAAATCCAACCAATCACTTGTTCCTGAAACTATTCTATACATAAATTCGAGCTCAGGTACGTGTTAGTCCTAGAATCATGACTATAAACTGATACCACAGTTAGTCCTAGAATCATGACTATAAACTAATACCACAGTTAGTCCTGGAATCATGTCTATAAACTGATACCACAGTTAGTCCTAGAATCATGACTATAAACTGATACCACAGTTAGTCCTGGAATCACAAATATAAACTGATACCACAGTTAGTCCTAGAATCACGACTATAAACTGATACCACAAATAAGTCATGGAGTCATGACTATAAACTGATACCACAGATAGGTCCTGGAATCATGACTATAAACTGATACCACAGATAGGTCCTAGAATCACGACTATAAACTGATACCACAGATAGGTCCTGGAATCACGACTATAAACTGATACCACAGATAAGTCCTAGAATCACGACTATAAACTGATACCACAGCAAGTCCTGGATTACGACTATAAACCGATACCACAAAACAGTCTTGGGTTACGACTTAAAACTGACACCACCATTGTCCTGGTATTATGACAATAAACTGATATCCCACAGTTTCCGTAATGACGATAAACTAGCATCCTTCTAGCATGACAATAAAATGTCACCGCCAGAACTATCAGAGTCTGCTAAGACTATAAACTAGCTTGCCTCTGCATGGTCTGCTAAGACTCAAAACTGGCAACGTATCGTCCGCCACGACGCTAAACAGGCAATGTCCAACGGATTATGACATAAAACTAACCCATGATAGTTCGTCAAGACTGTAAACTGGCACGTTCGTCTCCGACCCTTCACTCCACAGCCATATTCATTCATCAAAATCATTCCATCCCTCATCGGCACACACTCTCATCAACATCATCGACATCCGCACTCAGTGCTCAGAATCGCCCCCAATATTTTTGTTCACCTATAGCTGTTTAAGTTTAAGCTCATTTATTCACTCATGGTTTTCTTGTCTTCTTGGAGTTATGTTTGCAGAATGACGCTCAGAGGTGCTCGTACGAGACTGCATTTCATCGTGGGCAGCAAGATGAAGCAATGTCCATTAATCCACTTGGCAAGACTGAATCAAACTGTTAACCCATACATTCCCATTCCCCGAAAATTCCCCATCTGTTTACCAAACTATTGCACATTGTAAAACATCACAGTAGTCGCAACACACAAAACACAATATTCGCACATGAGTACAAGAATAATCTTCGCAAAAAAAAAAAACAACCCTTGGCACTTCCAATACAAGCCCCACGCGGGAAGGCATCGATCTTGAAAATAGGTACTCATGTCAAAGGCAATCAAGAAGTATCCTGTTGCATGGCTTTGGCTCTTCGCTTATAGTTTCCCCAAAGAAGGGTGTTGTTTCTCCAAAGAATGCAAACCATCACCCCGTGGCTTTGGCCTTGACAACAAGCTCTCTTGAACACTAACTGGGAGCACTGTTCTGCCAAAGGACGCGTATCGCAGGCCTGAGTTCCAAGTCTTCCAAAAAATGGCTATCAAAGAGAACCAGCCTGCCACACACGTGAGCATCCCATTTCCCCAGCATGATCCCTTGGGTAGTCACCAATCCCCACAATCCCTTCTCTCATACCAGCTACCTATCTTACCTTATTCAATCCCATACACTACTAAACACGGTACGATGACGTCTAGTCAAGTAGCAATGGACAAAGCTTTTATCAAGTTGCTTATGGTGTTTTACGCTTCTTTGTCGATGCTTCTTGGGTCGATTCCTCCAAGCGTCAACAAAGAGGGGCCAATGAAACACCACAAAAATTTTGAGTTTGGCACTTGTCCAGCAAGAAGCAGGTCCCTGTGACCCTCAGACGACCTTGGCTACATTTGGAGTCACACATGGCAATTTTGAGGATCGAAACACTTGGTTTTTATCAAGTGTTGCACCAGCGTATATGCCCAGCATGTTGTGCCAGCGTATATGCCTAGCGTCTACGCCTAATGCCCAGCATACACGCCTCATGCAGCAGGTGCGACAAGAGCAAGAATTGAAGTAAGTCGATGCCAGCATCCATCAGCGTATACGCCCCAGTGTGTACGCTAGCATCCGTCAGCATATACGCCCCAGCGTATACGCCAGCATCCATTAGCGTATACGCCCAGCGTATATGCCAGCGTCCATCCAAGTTCACACACCCAGCAAGTCCAGCGTATACGCCCAACGTATACGCTGGCCTGATGTCGCGTATACGCCCAGCATATATCATATTTCTAAAATGTACACACCTAGTCGACACGCCACGTGTCTCCCAACCCAATTTTCCTAGTAACCCTTCCCCTATAAAAAGCCCAGTTTTCCGAGTTTTCCAGGTCGGCAAAAATTTACCAGAGCAGACCCAGAGCAATTACGCTGTAAAACCAGAGCTTGAAACCCTCACACGCTGGAAGTCCTATACGCTAAGCACAGTCTCTACGCTCCGCCTACCATGCTAACCAGCTGCGTCCCTGGACCCACTGGGGCTTTACGTTCGCCTTGTGTGCACACACAACTACGTTAAGACCGATACCTCGAAAACTGTGCTCCTAGAGCGTCATTATTACAGTTTACATTCTTTTTACGCTCACATTGTTTACGTTGTTTACATTTGTCTACGCTGCTTAAAATTGTTTACGCTGTTTACGCTGCACTTAAGCTTTACGCCCTGTTTAAACCCTGTTTACGCTTTACACTCTGTTTACGCTGTCTACACCCTGTTTATATTGTTTACGCCGTACACGCCCTATTTACGCTTTACGCTGTCTATGCCCTGTTCACACTGTTCATGTGGTATATGCCTCGTTTACGCTGTTATGCTGTCCACACTTTGTTTACGCCCTGCTTTCACTGTTACGTTGTTTACACCTAGTTTACGTCCTGTTTTCACTATTCACCCATTTTATGCCTGTTACACAGTTTACGCATAACCCAGCGTATAACACTTCGGTGGCGCTCGGGGAAATCCTTGTCTGATCCGCGTGTGGACCACCCAAGGTACCCTACCTTCATGCATTCTAGCTCTCCCCCAGGTGAAGGTAGGGTCATCTGTGCTCGTCCTGCGATCCCATGGTCTCTGTTTTTCCTTCCAGCCAGGGACCGACGATTTCGGGCGGTAAAGGTTACTTCAGGTTTCAGGTTGTATTTAAACCTGGTAACAAACTAGTGTAAGAGATCCTCCAAAGAGGATATCGAGTGAGGAGGCAAGGCTTGGTAATACTCTAATGCTCTGCCAGTGAGGAACATGGCGAACACATGTAAGATTGCATGGGGCCAAGCCTGAAGCAGCAAACACTCTAGTCTAAATGTGACTAGATGGGCATTGGGGTCTCCTTCCTCGTTGTATTTGGTTAGTTGAGGCAAAGAAACCCCTTTGGGTAGGGTTAATGGTGGTACCAAAGAGCTAATAGGATCATCTTGGTAAAATTCTAATACTAAGCTCTTCATTGTTGGCCGTTTTGAGGCATTTTACCTCATCAGTGAGTTCTTGCATCATCTTTTTAGCTTCAGCCCAGTCTTGGGCACTAAGTGAAGTAGCAGGTTGTTCATGTTATGTAGTATGCAAGTTAGATTATTGCATAGTGGGAAAGAAAGAAGAATGTTGTGATCGGAGGTTGCACTTGTGGAATATTTATGGTGGGTTCTACTAAGGTTGGCATACCGTAAGGGGTAGGTTGTTGTTTTTGTTGTTGTTGTACTTGAGGGATGTTCATGGATGGAATTGTGGGAGGTGGTATGCTGTAATGAGGGGGTTGATGCGGTTGCATGCCAATCGTGGCCCACTGTCCAATTATGATTTTTGAGGGAACGCCCTGAACTTGTTGAGTTGAAGTGGTGAAGGGTGTCCCTTGGATTTGTACTCATGGTATATAGTGAGTAGATGTAAAAGCAGGTATCATAGATGCAATCCCAATCACTTGGGATGGGAAGGTTACTCCTACATTAGTTTGAGAGGGGGGTTTTTGGGGTTGTACTTGTAAGAGAGGGGATAACGTGGTCATTGGGGGAATAGTAGGGATGGGTACATTGAATTGAGTATCGGTCATAGGGAGAGTGGGAATAAGAGTGGATGCTTCCTATTGAGGCACATGTGCTTGAGTGGTTTTAAATGAATGGATGGACATGGTCTCCCCGGTGAAGGTGTGAAATAATGGATTCGCATAAGTATGTGGACTAAGAGTATGGTACGAATCCCCATGTTTGGACTGAGCTGCAAAATTTTCTTCCTTATCTCCATTTTGAGATTCTACAGTAGGTTGGCATGAGGTTTGGTTCCTGGCCATGAGGAGTTCGGATAGGAGTTCATGGTGGGATTCAGTGAGGGGGATGACATCGTAGGTGGTGGGAATGAAGTCATGACCACCGTTTTGAATTAACTCATAGTGTCTCTTTGCTTCTAGCTCGGCTTGGTCAACAACTAGTTTAGCTTGGATTTTAACACAAATAAAATTATATTGTTTAGGTGTTAAGATGGTGAATGTGGGATCCATACCTTGTAGTCTTAGTAATCGATGAGATGGTCTTTGAGGGTTGACCTCACCATGAGTCACTATGGGTTTGATGGTGGCCACAGGGCATAAGACTAACATGCCGAAGTCGGAGATGGGAAAAGCAGGAATATTGGTGTTCATAGGATCCATTTAAAGTACTTTAAGTATGGCCACATAAACTAAAAGAAAAATCGGTTAACTGTTGGACAGGGAGCAAAAAAAATTTCTAAGTGTTGTCAGCGTATACAGCATAAATGGGAGAAAATTTGGCTAAGTGTTTTCAGTGTATACAACGTAAACAGGAGAAAATTTGGCTCAGTGTTGTCAGTGTATACAGCATAAATGGAAGAAAATTTGGCTGTGTTATCAGCGTATACAGCGCAAATGAAAGAAAATTTGGCTAAGTGTTGCCAGCATATACAGTGTAAATAGGAGAAAATTTTGGCTAAGTGTTGTCAGCATATACAGCGTAAATGGGAGAAAATTTGGTTAAGTGTTGGACTGTATCGAGAACAGCATATAGGAGGTAGCATGTACACAGGACGTGCAACATGTACATAAGAGACAGAGCGTATACATAGCACACATAGCATATAGTCAGGGGTTACAGCGTACAGGCAACACTGGCAATGTATACAGAAGGGTGACAACGTACAAAGGAGGTGAATAATAGCGTATGATGTCAAAGGTAAGGAAATCAGAGTCTAAATGCTAACAGAAGAGATGAACTACAGCGTATACAAGAAAAACTAAAATTTGGCCAAGGGAAATAGTTAAGATGTAGCATGTACCTTGTGAAACAACGTATGAACGTTGGCTGTGGTGCGGATCTGCAATTGCAGGGCATAGATTTGAAGGAATAAGATGCAGATATGTCGTAATAGGATGTAAATATGCGAAAATAGAAGGTAGATCTGTAGTCACAGAGTGCAGATCTGCAGCAATGGAGCATAGAGCTGGGATGTAGAGAAGGAGATCTGAGCAGATCTATGCAGATCTAAGTGAAAGCGGCCCTCCTTCTAGTGCCATTTTCTGTACCGTCCAAAATCGTCGGTGCAAGGCTGGAATGAAACAAACATTGGGAGATCCTTGGAAGAAATACAGAAGACCCTACCTTCGCTTGAGAGCAAGCTGGAATGGATGAAGGAAGAGTGCCTTGAATGGTCTGCACATGGATCAAATGAGGACTTCCCCAACGTACGCACTTTGCAATGCGTTAGGTTATACGTAAACAATGCACATTAAACATAAACGGTAACGTAAATAGGCAAAATAACGTAAATGGAAATGTAAACGTAAACTAAAAAACAAAGGAAACTAGAATAAATCTGGGCAAAATGTAAATTGTTTTGTATTGAAAAATGATTAGAGTGTGCACCGGTCAGAACGCAGTTGTGGATTGATCACAAGGTGGATGTTTAGCCCCGGTTGGTGATGATGGGTGCTGGAAGATGCAGGTTTTGGATTGCAGGAAAATAAAGCATCCAAGTCTGATGCCCAACATACAGAGGTTGATGCCCAGATTTTCTATTTGTCTCAGATCCAATTTTTTTTTTCCGTTTGTAAAAATTGCCAACCCTTCTCTAGTGAAAAATCGGGGTTTTTATAAGATCTTGGGCATTAGATTCAGATATGGAAGGAGATGAGTGGCTGTGAGGTGAGAAAAATTCAGATCGGGAGATAGGTGGTGCATTGCCCTAGTGCAGGATACATTACAATTGTACAGTGTGTAGCGTACATGCTGGCGTATGAATGCCCAACGTATAGGATTGGAACACTCAAAAGACTTAAAATTTACAAAATAATTTGAATGTTACAACTAGAATGATGTCTCTGGCTTCTAGATCCAAGCTCTGGCCTAATGTTTTTAGCCTCAGCATGTCTTGAAATGCTCTAGTGTGTGTTGGCATCCGCGTGGAGCGTTCAGTGTATGAGATGGGGCATCAACCTCAGCGTCAACCTCAGCGTACAACTCATGAACTGCCTTGTTGGATGTCTGACTCTGTATGCTGGTGCTTGTTGCTTGATGCCTGAGCACTGCTAATCCTCTAGGATGTTGGGATGCCAATTTTGACTTCATTTTAATGTAGTTTCGGGTTTGTTTTAGTGGTGTACACTGGGCTATACACTGGCCTACGTACAACAAGGTGTACCCAGCGTACACACATAAAAATTCATCATTTCAAAGTCAAAACTTGATTTTTATGTGCCTGTGATGATGCCCAACAGTTGCCTTACCTTCAAGAGTCAATTTCAAGTGAAAATCTTGCTCTTTGGTGTCCGTTTTGGGCCATTTTTGGTTGTGTACGCTTGCCTACGTTGGCCAGCGTACAGCAAGGTGTACCTAGTGTACACACATACACATGCATCATTTCAAGGTTAAAACTTGATTTTCAGATGCCTATGATGATGCCCAACAGTTACCCTACCTCCAAGAGTCAATTTTAGGTGAAAATATTGTTCTTTGGTGCCTGTTTTGGTCCATTCTTGGTGGTGTATGTGGGGCTATATGCTAGCCAGCTTACAACAAGATGTACCCAACATACACACATAAAAATTCATCATTTACGGCCAAAAAATTGATTTTCAGGTGCATGTGATGATGCCCAACAATTTCCCTACCTCCAAGAGTCAATTTCAGATGAAAATCTTGCTCTTTGGTGCCTGTTTTGGGCCATTTTTGATGGTGTACGCTAGGCTATACGCTGGCCAGCGTACAGCAAGATGTACCCAATGTACACACATAAAAATGCATCATTTAGGACCCAAAATTTGATTTTTAGGAGGTTGAGAGTTGTTGGGGACCTTGGGCAAGGTCCTGGGGGGTCTAGACCTCAATTATGGCATGTTTTAGCTCATTTTTGGGGCTCAAAAGTTGCTATACGTTGGCCAGCGTATAGCCCAGCATGCAGAGGGTATACTTGGTCAAACCCAAGTATTTTGAAGCCAAAACATGAAATTCCTGATGCTGGATGCTAATGTAGTCACCTGTGGGTCCCATGGAACTCTTGCTTGTTCAATTATGCTCTGTTTGATGCTATTTTTAAGGCTTTCAAGCTTGGTCATGCTGGGGACCAACATGACTTAGCTCAATTTGTGTCTATAAGTGTTAGCCAAAATTTTTGTGGTGTTTTAGTAACCTAGTAACGAGTAACGTTTGGTAATCCTAGTAGTGTTGCACTGGTTCAAGATGTGTACAACAAGTGATAACCGATACTGGTGATAGGATTAGTTAAATCTTTGTCAAGTAGAATGTTAGCAGACTTGAGATCTCTGTGGAAGATCCAGGGATTACACCTCAAATGCAAGTATTCTAGACCTTCAAATCCAAACAATAAGTTAAATCAAACAACTGCTTTTGTACAGGTTTCAAAATTCAAGAGCAAATTGCAACAATGAATGTTTTTCCCATTTTTACCATGAGCTGTGTCCAGGGCTATTTTGAGCCGATCTTTCCAAGGAAGCTCCAAATTGCCTAACTTGCAACCTTTGGACATGCCAAGCCATGCATTTTTCATTATTTCGAAATATGCTAACTATTCAAAACACTTTGCTTGAACAAAGCCATACCATAGAGATGATCTTTGAGGGATCCATGAAATATGTATTGATAAACTAGCATAAGTTGATCTGAATCATCACAGTAGCCCAAAAGCTTTACCAAATTCTCATGATTCACCCCAGATAAAAGCAGAAGCTAAAAGTTTTAAGTACTATAAAACCATTAATACTACTATTAGGAACTTGCAAAAACAGAAACAATATGGTTCTCAACATATTGAGTGATAAGGTTAACCTCGTTGAGAAACCCATCTTTCCCTTGAATAGAAAATGGTTATAAGACTCTGACTGCTACTTCAGTTTCATTGGGTAACTTTCCATAGAAAACGGATCCAAAGCCTCCACTGTCTATTTCACATGTGAATTGCTGTGTAGCTGAGATCATTTCTTTCATTGTGAATGATGTGCAGTGTGAATTCTTTGGTATTGCAACATTCAATGATGAT
>MNCI01033122.1:5977-68586 GCA_015680685.1 Gnetum montanum
CCCGCCCCTGCGTCATGGCGCAGTGGTTATGTTTGCCACCCAGACAGCTGCGTCTGGGCTAGCGGGAGGCCAGAAAGTTGTGCCTGAGTGGTTGCAGCTGGGTTAAGAGAGGCTACCTCTCCGTCAAAAGGAAACAACGGGTCTTCTTGTGTGTGGAGGGGCAGACTATGGAATGAATTTTCTGACATGGCCGCGAATTCGTCCTCCGCCTCTTCCTCCCGCTGGCGTTCCGCCACAGGTTGTGAAGCCTGGCCTCTGGCCATGATCAGCCGGGAGATGAGCTCGTTTTGGTGCTCGGTTAAGGGGATTATATCGTAGGCCGTTGGCTTGAAATCGTAACCCCCTCGATGGAGCGCCTCAAAGTTTCGTTTTGCCTCAAGCTCGGCTCGGCTGAGAGCCAACCTCGCTTGGATCTTGACGCAAATGAAGTTGTAGTCTTCAGGGGTTATGACCGTGAAGATAGGATCTTTCCCCTGAAGCCTTAATGAACGGCGCAAGGGTCCCTGAGGACCGGTTGCACCGGGGGCTGGCCCTATGGTCACCGTCGGGTTCACGGGCGCGACACCCGGATCGACAGTGGTCATGGCGGTTGTGGCTGTTGTGTTTGAATAGTAAGAATCCATGGATCAACGATGAAAAAGTGACTGAAAGTTGAATCTGAATGAAAGAAAGGTTGACAAACAACACAAAAGGCTTTCTACCCTGCCGGATTTCAAAGAAATCGTCTTTGCGACCGATCTACACCACACGATTGACCTTAGACCTCCCTAGA
The DNA here is from genome assembly GCA_015680685.1 of Gnetum montanum. Taxonomy (NCBI): domain Eukaryota; kingdom Viridiplantae; phylum Streptophyta; class Gnetopsida; order Gnetales; family Gnetaceae; genus Gnetum; species Gnetum montanum. Next base: position 6,750 of record MNCI01033122.1, read on the forward strand.
GGTATTACGTCTACGGCCTAGGGTATAGATCTCTAAACAGGGTTACCCGAAATATTCGGATCGGAGCCTGAAGGCCCTCCTTCTAGCGCCAGAAAACTGTAACGACGGAAAACGTCGGCAGCTGGAAATACCGACCGAAATTCCGTGTACACAGCTTTAACCACGGATCCGCGCGAGGGCTAAGCTGGAAAAACGAATCCGCGGTGCCCTGAACGGTCTTGTCGATCAGACAGGGACTTACGGGTCAGTAAAAGCGGTGACGATTACGGATTTTTGCGTGACGTGATTTGTTGCGAGAGATCGTAAAACGGGGAGACAACGACGTAGATGGATCGTTGCGAAGATAACGCTAAAACGCCGAAAAGATGCTAATCGGGGGAGAGAAAAAAAAAGTGGATGTCGCAAAGATCAAAGATCGATGTTTCAATGCTGGATCAGATGTATACTTGCGTATATATTACGTTACAATGGGAGAAAACCCCCAACAACTGGATACAAAATGAGCACAAAACAACAAGAAAACTGTCTAGACAGAAGTCTGATCTGCCTTGTAGGCCCAAAGCTTAGGTGCAGGAATGGTCAAGCTCTGAAGTCTGTCGATCTTTTGAACGATAGAACCTGCTAACTGGGCGAGACGACTCTGCAATTCCCGTTCTGCTTCTTTACTTCGGGTAGATCTGCTGTTAGGACTCAGGCGTGCTGCGTTCTGTTTCTGCTAAAGGATAATGTTTGCAGCGATTACCAAAAGGTTGCTCTTGTTTCTCTGTTCAAGGCGATAAGCGTTCCCTTGCTCAGAAAATGCTCTTGTCCTCTTGATCTTCTGCCAACAAAAGCGATAAAATGCTCTGGTGCTCTGGTTTGTTTTCTTGTTTAGTGGCCAACTCTCTCCAATCCCCTTGTATATTTGTCAGCCGGAGTATTTATAGGCCGCGACACGCGCAACCCTGATGATGTGGGCCCGAATGTCGCGGATCCTGTTGACGCGATTCTTTTAAGTCGAACTGCGACTACGCACAACACGCTCTTTTGCGTGCTGTGCGTGTAATTGCGTGCTGTGCGTGTAAAGATCAGGCCCATGATAGGTGTGTCTCGGCCGCGTTTGCGCTCATTCGCTTTGTGTTGCGTGTGTGAGCGCACTGACGTAAAAACAATGAGTTCAAGATCGTTTTACGCTCACCACGCAGCTGTGCGTGGCAAAGCGTAAATGTAACGTACGCTCACTACGCAGCCATGCGTGGTGAAGCGTAAACAAATTACAACTTACGTTCATCACACAACTGCGTGTGATAAAGCGTAAATAATGCATAACTTACGCTTATCACGCAGCGGTGCGTGGTGGAGCGTAAGGAGCGTGCAACTTGAATCATGACCCACACACTAGTACGCACCGCCGCGTAACGAGCGTAAAGGCCACTTATGTATGCGCCGCAAGAAAAAGTGCCAACTCGTCGTGCCTCTCTGGATTTTGCCTTCAACTGTTTTGGAGCTTATTACGCTCATCACGCTGCCGTGCGTGATGGAGCGTAAACTTGTCCTTAGACAAAATTCGCCTTTAACTGTCCTGGAGCCTCTTACGCTCATCACATTGCCGTGCGTGATAGAGCGTAAACTTGTCCTTAGACAAAATTCGCCTTTAACTATCCTGGAGCCTATTATGCTCATCACGTTGCCGTGCGTGATAGAGCGTAAACTTGTCCTTAGACAAATTTGAGGCGCGTTCTCGCTCAAATTACAAATCTTCGCCTGAGGCCGACCCATAATTTTTACGGTGTTTCACTACCCTAGAATCAATTCACGCTAGGGCCTTTCCCAGCAAACTCACGCTAGGTTCCTACATTCCAACTCACGTTGAAACCTACAAACTGATGCTAGGAACCTATGGCTCACCCTGGGAATTAGCTCATGCTACCTGGAAGACCCTGTGCTCATGTTACCCAATATGAAACACCACTAATTGTAGCCTAACACTTTGAAAATCACTCAATTCCTTCTGAGCATTTGGAAGAAAAAATTTGACTAAGACATGGAACTCATGCCCATTTTGCTCAAGCCAGCTTGCTCATGCTATCAAGCTAGCTTACCCTTAGCATGAGTAACTTCGACAGCTTTAAAATCAAGTCAAAGATGAACCAATCTAAAGGTGTAAGCCATCCTCAAGGGCCACTGATGTTAACTCCAAGATTCAACATTTAGGGATTCAAATTTTAGCATCAAAAGATGCAAATTTCCTCACTCACGTTGTGGTCATGCTAAGGTCACGCTGGTAGCATGACTACAACGTGAGCAACTTTCATAGCCTCAAAGCTGAGTCAAAATGACTTTATTTCAAGGGTGCAAGCCATCCTTAGGGTTCACTATTGATAACTATGGGTCCCAGCCTCCAAAACTCCAGATTTTGGGCCCAAAATTGAAATTTTTTTGTCGCGTACGCTGTGGTCCCACTGAGGTCACGATGGCAACGTGACTATAGCATGACTGGCTTTGAAGGCCCTAAAAATGAGTCAAACTAATCTGAATTTCAAGGTGCAATTCATCCTCAAGTTTCATTGTTGATAGCTTTAGGTCCCAACCTTTAGAATGTCAGATTTCAGCTCAAAATTTCAAGTTTTCAAAAGTTTTTGAGGTCACGTTGTAGGTCACGTGGTGGTCACGCGACAGCATGAGTCTAGCGTGAACTACCATAAATAGCTCAAAACAAGTCATTTTCAACCTTAGTTTTTGACTCTCAAGATTAACCATAGCCAGACAATTTTTGCACTCAGGAATCAGGCTTCAAAGTTGAAAATTTGGTGAAAAATTGGAAGCGTTTGCTCACTCACTTTGAGGTCACGCTACAACGTGAGTGTAGCATATGCACGCTGAAGACATGCTAAGACACGCTATGACAAAATCAACTAATGCTAGAAGTCCTGCTCAGACAAAGACACCTCAAACAGCCACAGAAAAACTCAAATCCACATGTTGCAGTAGTCAGGTTAGAAATCCAAAAGTTTCAAGCAAGACAGAGTCAATTGCTCTTGTTATTTCATTTTAAATTTGCATCATTTGTCATTTTTCAAGCTCTTATGCTCCAAATTGTATGTGCCATGTGTGTAAGCTAGCTTGAGTGAGTTGTCACACGTTGTAAGATACAATGCACCTAGTCAAAAACATAGCTCGCCGACACACATCCAGCTCACATACAACTGTCCATCGGACATGTGTCACTAGATCCACTTTCCTCATCTCCCAGCCGTTGATTCCATTCTTGAATTCTACACCTGAGCCTAGCCAAACCCTATAAATACCCTGTCAATTCACATAAACGAGGTTGGGCACTCGGCACACTTCACTCCTAGCATCCAAGCACTTTTGAAACACCTCACATCACATCACCCCGGGGCTTGGTGCTTGACCTACCATCCACACGTGCAACTATGCTTTGATAGGTGCACACCTTTTCTAAGCAATAAAATCTAGTTCATTTTGCCTGCCATTATTTTGTTTACTCTTTTTTACATTCGATTTACGTTGTGTTTGCAATATTATTCTACATACGTTTTTGTTTATATTTCGTGTGCACTATTTATGGTTTAAAACATCAGTTATGATAATACTAGTGCAAGCCATAGTTTACACTCGAGGAAGTCCTTAGTTGATTTGTGTGTAGACCATACAAGGCACTCTTCCTTTATTCCCTTTTCCAACTTACCCTCAAGAAAAGGTAGAGTCAGCTATGTCTATCCAATGATCTTTTAGTGTTTTTTTTCCTTCCATCCTTATGTCGACGATTTAGGTCAGTAGAGTAAATTGGCACTAGAAGAAGGGCCTAAATTGTTTACTGTTTAATCAAAATGTTTATCATGCTACCTATTAAACAATGCACAGACCAAGTGCCGAAACTAAGGCCCAACTCAGCTTGCTTACACTGAGCCACCTACTCATGCTACTAGTCACTCATGCTGAGATTGCTCACACTGAACCTGCCACTCATGTTGAGGTTGTTCACACTGTCACACAAGCTGCACATGTTACATGCTGCATGCTACACATGCTGCACGCTGCAAGTTTACTCACGGTAAGAAGCCAAATCACTCATGTTGATATCTTGCTCATGCTACTATGGAATCTTTCCACATCCTCACACCTAAACAATATAACTTCATTTGTGTAAAAATCCAAGCCAACTTGCCTATTGATCGCATGGAAAACGAGGCAAAGTGAAACTATGAGCTCATCTACAAGGGAGGTTGTGAGTTCACTTCCTTGGCATTTGACATAATCTCCCTTTCTGAACACCATCATCAAGTAATGTTTCAGCTTCTCATGGCAAGGAGTCAAGCCTTATAGCCAGCTCTGATAGAGCCTCAAAATGGAAATGAGGAAGATGACTTTGCCATCCAATCTAAGCATGGGGATTCGTATCATACCGTCAGTCCTCACACCTATACAAATGTATTATTCCAACCTTTCCTAGAGGAAACCATGCTTCCTTATTCTTCCACATATATGCAAATACTAGCTTCTCAATAAGAAATACTAGCTTCCATGTTCACCCATTACATACCACAAGTACAAACCCATGGGGCACCTCTGACTACTTCAGCACAACACGTTTAGGGTGTCACCTCACAACCTGTGACTGGGCAGTGGGTTTCACTAGCTATCCAACAACAACAACCTACTCTCTATAATGTACCACACCCTCTAATCCCATCTTTGAATGTTGCTCCACCATAAAAATTGACAATCCAATAGTATCCCTTTCCGCAAACAATGCAACAGTTGAATTATTATCAACCGCAATTCACTTTACCTATTGGTCTGCCTACCGCCCAAGAATGGGTAGACACAAAGAAAATGATGCAGCTGTTAACTGAAGAGGTACATCACCTTAAAACCACAAACACTGAGGAAGTCAAAGTACTGGAGTTCTATCAGGATGATCCAACCGACCCCTCAATTCCATCATTAACCTTGCCGAAGGGAGTCTCATTACCCCAGCTAACCAAATACAATGGAGATGGAGACCCAAATGCCCACCTAGTAACATTTTGAATAGAATGTCTATTGCTTTAGGCCTGGCCTCATGCAATTCTATGTGTATTTGTTATGTCCTTAACGGGAAAAGCCTTAGACTGGTACCACGCTTTACCCAGTAACTCCATATCCTCGCTAGAGGATTTGTTACACCAATTTGTCACCTACTTTAAATATAATCTAAAGCCTAAAGCCATGTTGGATAGCTTGATTCATATTAAACAAGTGCCATTAGAGCTAGCATAGAAATTTATCCAAAGGTGGAGTGCAGCCTTGAATGAACTTCACGAGCCCATCCCTAAAACATATTTGCTTACCATCCTTAAGGCGGCCGTGAATGACTTTATTAAATAGAAAATTTATTATTTGAAAGTCCATACCTTGAGCCNGGCCGTGAATGACTTTATTAAATAGAAAATTTATTATTTGAAAGTCCATACCTTGAGCCAAGAATTCACACAAATTAAGGACATAGAGCAAGTGGTGCAATCGAGCAATGACCTAGCTTATGTGGCCTATAGAAACCAACATGCTCGCAAGCAAAACACAATAGTAGCAACGATGGCCGCAAGCACAAAAGCAACCAACTAGGGGACAATGGCTAAGCAACCCAAAGCCCTAGCTGACAAAGCTGCCAACTTTGGTGCCAACTCACCTACATCAGCAGGGGCCACCCCAAAGCTCAACTTTCAGTGCGAGAACCACTCAAAGTATACACCACTACTGATGCAACCCTCTGAACTATTGAAGTAACTCTTGAAAGCCAGGAAAATCCAACACAAACACGTGTCGGTGATTACCCGCCAAAAGCATGATAGGTACTATGAAGTACTAAGGAACCCCACATTAGGAGTACCAAATGAGCCCCTGGTCCCAAAAAATTTCAAGTTGAACCAATACTGTCATTACCATCAATTGGCTAGTCACAGTACAAACAACTATCGTGCCTTGCAGGATGACCTGTAGAGAATGGTAGAATAAGGCCAATTAGAGATCAACATGGCAAGTCAATCCAACATAGATGATGCCTCCTATGTCATAAACTCAAGTAGCATAGGTGGCAAGCCCAAACCTACGCAACAACCTTCTATGATCAGTGTGCCTCCAAACAAGGCAAAGGTCCCCATAGCCTCCACAAGCAAGAGGTTCCCCTTTGTTTTCAAAGTGCCATCTCAGGCACCCACAACACCCTCTATGGTCATGGTTCCACACCAATTGTCCACTAAGACATTAAACTGGTGTAACTTGTCCACTAAGACATTAAATTGGCATGACGCGATAACAAAAACTACTAAGCAACCTTTCTTCATTAAGGTGCCACAACAAGTTAGTCACACAACAACCCCTGCAACAACTCCACCTAAGCCACCCTTTATCATAAGGGGGCCACAACATGATGGCCCCTCACCTACGCAAAGCCCAACATTAGGCAACATCTCGATCCCTCCTCCCTCGAGAGTCAACCCCACTAGCAACCTGGGTAGGTCCACCAAATGACAATGCAAGAGGGCAAATGAACACCTCGCAACCCCCATGGCCGAAGAAAAGGCCACAACTAGCAAAAAACAACTAAACACTAGGGTCCCTACCCCCAAGAAAACCAAAAAAACCAAGCCCAAGTCCCCTCCACGAGGGATCTATCTCTCAAGCAACATGGAGGAAGTCAAGGCCAACATAATAGCCAATGACAAGGATTTTGTAGCTACACTAACCCAGGTAAAACAAACACTCAAGTAAAAGAACATGATGTTGAGCTTGTACAACCTGGTCATGACCTCATCTGCACATTGCCAAGCATTGTCCAAGATCTTGGCCTCCATTCCTATTACAAAGGACATTCCTGCAAATGAGGCATTCATCCATGCAACAATGCTACCTCCTACACCACCAAAATTGGGTTCAGCAACCTTAGCCTTTTGCAATGATGCAGTCAAAGTCAACCTTGCATGAGGGGAGGTCACACATGCATCATTAAACACTAGAGTAAGCATCAGAAAATACATAGTACGTAGAGTACACATCGATGATGGTGCAGCAGAAAATGTTGTCGTGCACTCCGTCGTCAAATGACTAGACCTAACGCACAACATTCAATTGACCAAAATTGAGTCTCTAAACTCCTTCGATGGAGCACATGTAGCCATTAATGGTACAATCCACATTGTCTTCGCGATAGGGGACTAGCACTCCACGTTTGCAAAATTTATAGTCGTCGATAAGATGCCAGACTACAACATGATTCTAGGTAAGCCTTGGCTAGTCCAACTAAGGGCCATCTCTTCTCCCATCCACCAAGAAATCCACCTTCCATACGAAGGTGGTTAAGTTATCATCCATGGTGATAACACTTCCTCTTCGACTATCCACGACATAAACATGGTGCAGGTTTTGGAAGAAGAGTTTCTTGGTGGTACACCTACAGTAACCAATGCAACGCCTAAGGCTAACACACCCGAACAAGTGGCTGAAGCCAACAGCCCCCAGAGGATCCTAAGCCTTGCATGCTCCCTAATCCATGTCTAGTTAGGAAGCAAACTACATGACCAATACTTTCCCTTGGCCAAAATGTGGGTGCCTACCTACCTTTGCCTCCACTTGCCATGCATTTTTGACTTTTGTTTACATTACACTAGCCTATGCGTTTACATTTTGGCTACTCACTTAGATCACACATTTTGCTTTGTTTACACATTCATCAACTTAGTTTACATAGTGCATTTGAAAAACATAAAACTACAAAAACACATGGCTCAAAAAGGCCTTAAACTAGCATACGGCCCGGAACAGCCTAAAACTATCACCTTTTGCATTACTTTTCATTCATTCATACATTTTAACTTTATGCACAAAAAGTGTTGCTTGATGTTGTTTTCTTTGTAGTCAATTTTTGCAAGATCTTGTAGACACACAACATGATCATGCATGCAGCATCACACCTTACATAGGAAAGGTAAGCACATATAGTCTACTATGACTATAAACTGGCATAGATAAGTCCTGGCATCTTGACTTTAAACTGATACTACAGAAAATTCCTACCATCATGACTTAAACTGATACCACAGAAAAGTCCTAGCATCATGACTTAAAGCTAATACCACAAAAAAGTCTTGGAATCATTAATTAAAACTAATACCATAGAAAAGTCGTGGCATCATGACTTAAAACTCATACCATAGAAAATTCCTAGCATCATGACTTAAAACTGATACCATAGAAAACTCCAAGCATCATGACTTAAAACTAATACCACAGAAAATTCATGGCATCATGGCTTAAAACTAATACCATAGAGCTCTATCTGGTATGACGCTAAACTGCCACATCTGTCCACTATGACGTTAAACTAGCATCTTAAGTCCACTAAGACTATAAACTAGTTTGCCTCTTCATAGTCCGCCACGACTATAAACTAGCAATGCACCATCCGCTACGACACTAAAATAGTGCTTTCCAAAGGATTATGATGTGAAACTAACCCATAATAGTCCACTAAGACTATAAACTGCTGACATCATCAATGATCAGGCAAAAACTTTAAAAGATGTATTGCTGCAATTTTTTGTTCATGTTCCACAATGACTTGCTGCATAATTTGTCTCATGGACCTTGATGAGGTTGTTGTTGTTCATGATTCTATCAGCTTTGAAAATTTCAAGCGGTGGCTTAATATCCTTGTTTAAAGTACTTAGTTAACCATTTCATTCGTGTTTTTCTTGTCTTCTTGGGGTTGTGTTTGCAGGATTACCTGCTAGAGGCGTTCGTACATAGATGCACTTCATCATGATGACAAGGTATCACATTCTTCCTGATGCACGTAACTGGGTTAATCAATTTGTTCATAAGTACATTCCTAACTTCTAATACATTCTGTATTCACCATCACGTTCCCCTTAGCCTATTCAATTACATGCCATTAATACATTCTACTCATCTCAAAGCTCTTGATACACTATTGCACACTATGACTCTCTAAGAAGTTGCAACGAAAAACACAGTATATGATGCATGACACAAAAAAAGAAAATATTCAAACATGAGCACGTCGCTAAAAGAAAGCTCTTTCAAAATAACTAAAGAGAAAAAGAAAAATAAAAGAAAAAGAAAACATCAAAAAAAAAAGAAAAAACAAAAGAAAATAGAAACAAATAAAAATAAAAGGAACAAAAGTGTCAAAGAGAAAAATGCATAGAAAAGGTCTTCATGACCCCGTTGATGTCATAAACCAACAACTATTGGCTATTCTCATACAAACCCTAGGCAGGAAGGCAATTATCTTGGAAAAAAATTACACTTGCATCTCAAATAAATCATGTTTCACATCATTGTGTGGCTTTGGTTGTTTACAACGAGTCCCGTAAACACTGTATAAGAGTCCCATTTCTCCAAAGAGCGCACCTCCAATGTCTTGGTTCCGAGTCTGCTGAACACTGGCTGTTGATAATGACCAAAGATATGGCTCGTTCACATGAGAGCATTCCTCTACCACAATTCTGGCAGCAATCATAACCCTTGATCAACTCCTGGATTCCCCTGGTTACAGCCAATGCCCTTGCATATTGAACCACATTCCCTCAATCCCATGTACTTTTGAAAACGGTGCGATGACATCCGGCCAAGGGCCGATCGTTAATGCTTGATGCTTGGTTGTTCATGGTGTTTTGCAATTTTTGTCAATGCCTCTTGGGTGGATTCCTCTAGATGTCAACAAAGAGGGGCCAATGAAACACCACTAGTTTTGGACTAACACCTTGAAAATGATTCAAGTCCTTTCGATCATTCAGGAGATAAAATTTGACTAAGGCATGGAACTCATACCTAGCTTGCTCACACTATCAAGCTAGCTTGTCCTTAGCATGAGTAACTCTAATAGCTTCAAAATCAAGTCAAAGATGGTCCAATATAAAGGTGCAAGCAATCCTCAAGGGCCACTGATGTCAACTCCAAGCTTCAGCATTCCAAGATTCAAATTTTAGCATCAAAAGGTGCAAATTTCCTTGCACATGCTGTGGTCAAGCTGAGGTCACGTTGGCAATGTGACTACAATGTGAGAAACTTGTAGAGCCTCAAAACTAAGTCAAAATGATTTGATTTCAAGGGTGTAAGACATCCTCAGGGTTCACTATTGATAACTATGGGTCCTAGCCTCCAGAATTCCAGATTTTGGGCCCAAAATTCCAAGTTTTTTGTCACGTACGCTGTGGTCATGCTCTGGTCACGCTGAGGTCAAGATGGCAGCATGACTGACTCTAAAGGCCCTAAAACTAAGTTCAAATGATTTAAATTCCAATGTGAAATTCATCCTTAAGGTCAATTATTGATAAGTTCAGGTCCCAACCTTCAAAATGTTAGATTTCAACTCAAAATTGGAAGTTTTCAGAAGTTTTTGAGGTCACGCTGTGGTCATGCTACAGGTCATGCTCTGGTCATGTTGTAGCATGAGTCCAGTGTGACCTGCCATAAATGGCTCAAAAAAAGTCATTTTCAATCTCAGTTTCTGACTCTCAAGATCATCCATAGCCAGATAGTTGTTGCACTTAGGAATCAGGCTTCAAAGTATACAATTTGATGAAAAATTGCAAGCCTTTGCTCACTCACGCTGAGGTCACCTGAAGTCATGCTGTAGCGTGAGTGCAGTGTATGCACACTGAAGACATGCTAAGACACGCTATGAGAAAATAAAATCATGCTGGAAGTCTTGCTCAAACAGAGATGCCTCAAATAGCTACAGAATCACTCAAATCGACACCCTATAGCAGTCAAGTTAGAAATTCAGAAGTTTCGAGCTAGCTAGAGTCAATTTCTCTTGTTATTTCATTGTAAATGTACATCATTTGTCATTTGTGGAGCTCTTACGCTCCAAATTGTATGTGCCATGAGCGTAAGCTAGCTTGAGTGAGTTATCACACGTTGTAAGATACAATGCACCTAGTGAAAAATGTAGCTCACCCACACACGTCCAACTCACATACAGCTGTACATCAGACATGTGTCACTAGATCCGCTTTCCTCTCATCTTCCATCCATTGATTCCATTCTTGAATTCCGCACCCGAGCCCAGCCAAACCCTATAAATACCCTGTCAATTCACATAAATGAGGTTGGAAATTTTCAAATTTGATGGCTTAGGAAACTCAGACCAGCAATCCTTGGGCACTCAGCACATTGACTCGTAGCATCCAAGAACTTCTGAAACACCTCACATCATATCACCCCGAGGCTTGGCACTTGACCTACCATCCACATGTGCAACTATGCTGTGACTAGTGCACACCTTTTCTAAGCAATACAATATAGTTTATTGTGCTAGCCATTATTCTGCTTACTATGTTTTACATTTGATTTACATTTTATTTGCAATATTATTCTGTATACATTTCTGTTTACATTTCTTGTGCACTATTTACGTTTTAAAACATCAGTTACGATAATCCCAATGCAAGCCATAGTTTATGCTCAGGGAAGTCCTTGGTTGATTTGTGTGTAGACCATCCAAGGAACTCTACCTTCATTTCCTTTTCCAACTTGTCCTCAAGCGAAGGAAGAGTTAGCTGTGTCTGTTCGATGTTCTTTCAGTGTTTTGTTTTCCTTCTAGCCTTACACCAACGATTTAGGTCTGTACACCTGAGACCCCTAGTGATCATTCTGAAAACTCCCTTTCTCCCCTATAACCATGCTCATGATGGGGCCTATTCAGCCATGCTCACACTAGGGCCTATTTCAGTAACTCACGCTAATTGGCTTCCATACAGAACTCACATTGGGGGGTCTGCATAGTCTAGCTCACACTGAGAATCAGCAGCTCACGCTGTAGAGAGAAATTTGTGTTTACATTTCCTAGGGAATAAGAAAAGAAAAGAAAAAAAAACTTGATGCTACCCAGGAACCTGGCAGTCATGCTAACAATGCAAAAATAGAAAGAAGAATAGGCCTTCCCCTAAAACACAAGACTTCTTAGCCCACACCTCACGTTGGCCCTTTTGTAGCCCAAATTCATGTTGGCCATTTCTTGGCCTGAAAGTCATGTTGCCTGAAAAACCCTGTTGCCCAGGATGCCCAAAAAGCCTAAAACCCAACCCACACTGCCAGGAAGCCCCAAAATCTCACTCTATCCAAGATATTTCTAGCACTTATGATGCACTTGCCCCAAAAATGCAAAACAACAAAAAAAATCTAACTTGCATCCACACCCTACATTTCCCTGGGCACTCATGCCCTACACACACACCCTGAGCACTCATGCTGATGCCATGAAAATTAAGAATAGCAAGTCAAAAATCCCAGATAAACTCGAAACAACCCCAAAATTGTTACCATAAAATTATATATTAGGTAATGCTATCCACAAATGCCAGAGAAAAGCAAGAGAAAACAAATCTACTTGTGCAGGGCCCCATCCCACATTGGAATCCTAGTTTGGGGGAGACACTGGAGAAGCTCTTCACTCTCCTCCACAAATGCCAGATCTACCTGCCTCTTCCCTTTGTCTTGTCTTTCCTTTCCTCTGCCTTTTTCCTTCATGGTTGCCTTGCTAACACTGATGTTGTAGCTCACGCTGCACTCCTAGCTCACGCTGCAGTCCAAGAATTCACACTAGCATAAAACCCACTCTCTTCACTTCACAACCCCCTTTTAAACCCAAAATATTCTATTTTATTTTCTCTTATTTATTTATTTAAATTTTACCATGTTTAAAATTTGTTTTCATTTATGTCATCTTTGTTTTATGTTGGCCTATATTCCTCATTATTCCAGGAGATGAGGCCAAAGAAAGTTATTATTATGCAAAGGAATGGATGAAAAGTTAAAATCAATATATATATATATTTACATATATGAACATTTAAAAAATATACAAAATTTTAAAGCCTTGTAAACTTATTGTTCACAGAAAAACTTAAAAATCAAAAATACTACATACACTCATTCAGAATGATGAGTTAACATGAATATTACTGGCCTGGTATGGCCTAAAACTACCATGATGATTGTTACGTTCTACAATTTTCTTAGTACATAAATTAGTTATCCAACATCTGTTTACATTTAAATACTCCTTCATCAAGCAAGAGTCGCTCACTTTGCTCCTGGTTTAAATTGGCCAGAGCAAACACATGGCCACTAAGAATATCCTTTCAACAGTGTCTCTCAGTGGACCATACTGGGAGGTAAAAAGGGTAATCAATCCAAAATCCATGGATCTCGACCCATGCGCTTATATTGACTTAGTAGCTTCTACTCAGGAAATATTGAGTTGGCCTAAAAATGTGGCCAAGACTTTAGATCTAGAGGCTAATAATATCACCGAAGATCCTCTTGTTGAGGTCCCCATTACTACATTCAATGACGAAGCTAGAACATTGAAATTAATTACCCTACTAGACTCACAACTTGTCAATGATGTCACTCAAGTACTAAAAGACAACATTAAAACATTTGCATGGTCATATACCGACATGCCAGGATTAGACCCCCGAATTGTCTAACACAATATCATCCTTGATGAAAAAATTAAACTAGTGAAACAAAAAGCATGAAAAGTTAGACCTGAGGTGGATTTAGAAGTCCATGCTAAACTCACAAAGATCTACCAAGCTAGTTTCATCTAGGCCGTTGACTATTCTAACCGAGTATCAAACATTGTAGTTGTCCCTACGAAGAATGGTAGTAATCGCATTTGCATTGACTTCTGTGATCTCAATACAGCCACTATAAAGGACAACTTCCCACTACCTAGCATTGATCAACTCATTGAAAAAATAGTTGGGCATGCACTATTATCCTTTATGGACAGATTTTCATGATATAATCAGATAAGAATCAATCTGGAACATCAACTTAGAACAACTTTTATGACACCTTGGGGCACATTCTGCTATACAATGATGCCATTTGGCCTTTAAAATGTAGGAGCTACATATCAACGAGCAATGACATATATATTTAGTGATTACATGCTCAATTTGCTCAATGATTACATTGAAAACATTGCGGTTAAATCTAAAACAATTGAACAACATGTAAAACATCTAGACCTAGTGCTTAAACGTTGTCTCAAATATGACCTTAGGCTCAATCCAAAGAAATGTGTCTTTGGTGTCAAAATTGGAAAAATTCTTGGCTTCGTAGTCTCTTAAATAAGGATTAGAGTAGACCTTGATAAAGTTAAGGTAACAACTATCATGCAACAACCAAAAACCCTTACTGGACAATGGGGTCTCCAAGGTAGACTACAATTCATTATACATTTTATCGAAATCCTGATAGATAAATTGAGACCCATGCAACACCTATTATCAAAGAATGTGCATTTTTAATGGACTCAAAAATGCCAAGAAGCATTTGAGAACATAAAATAAGAGCTAGCTTAGCTACTTACCATTTATCCTCCGCAAGGCGATAAACCCTTTTATATCTACCTTGCAACTTCTGATTCTTCCATTACATCAATGCTTTGTCAAAAACGTCAAGATGGAGTCGAGATCCTTGTATATTACCTAAGTCATGCTTTAATTTCCTATGAACAATGATACAATGATGTAGAGAAATCATGCCTTTCCCTCGTTTACGCCTTGAAGAAATGGCAGCATTATCTCTTCTACAAACAAGTTTACATCATTTGCAAGAATAATGTACTCTGCGCTATCACCAACAACATCTACGAGTTGAGTAGGATAGCTAGGTGGAAAGTAATGATCGCAGAGTTTGACTTACACTATGTTGCTCAATCTTCCACAAAAGGTTAAGCAATAGTCACACAATTAGCTATCTCGCCAACACATGATCAAGAAATAGTTAACCCTGAGTTGCGTAATGAGAATGTTAATAGTATAGACACTGTACTTGAAAACTGTGAGGCAATCCTCTATTTCGATGGAGCTTCAACCTCCCGAGGAGGAAGTGCAACAACCATTTTAACATACCCCTCTAGAGAAATCCAACCCTTCACCTACTGATTGACCTTTCCCTGTACCAATAATGTGGTGGAATACGAAGGTCTTCTTAGAGGTCTTCAAGTGGTGTTGACTCTGGGAATCTCACATCTTATAGTTTGAGGTGATTCATAGCTAGTCATTAATCAAGTCACTAAATTTTACACATGTATATCTCCCCATTTGCAATTGTATGATGATTTGACCAAAGATCTGCTAAGGCAACTAGTAGAAGTAGATATACAAGATGTCCCTAGAAGTGAAAAAACCATTTCTGATGCACTTTCTACACTAGCCTTAAACATGACACTTGAAATGTTCCATGCATTACCTAGCTCTATAACAAGTTGTGCCGAACCTATAATTAACACTCTTGAAAAAATTCCTATAGCATCCATTAGCACAACACACGTAATAGAATGGTACGATGACATAAAAGAGTACCTTCTACAAGGTGAACCTCCACAACATTTGACAAATGCTCAAAAAGACGTCGTGCAGAAACTCTCTCGAGAATATGCGTTAATAGGGGATACCTTGTGTCGCAAATCCTATGAAGGCATCCTGCTGATGTGTGTTAGTAGCATTGATGATCAAACGATTGTATAACAAGTCCACGAAGGACTTTGTGGAGGGCACATAGCATCCAAAGCTATGGCAACAAGGATTAGGTGCTTAGGCTACTACTGGCCACACATGGAGTACGATTGCATCTCCAAGGTCAAAACATGTGACATTTGCCAAAGCATGGTAATCTAATACACGTGCCACCTAATGAATTTCACACAACAAAAATCACATGGCCATTCCAAAAATGGGAATTAGACTTAATTGGACCGATAACGCCATCATCCTCTATGGGACATAGCTTCATTATCACAGAAACTGAATACTTCACAAAATGGGTAGAAGCTATTCCCCTTAGGAAGACCACTTCAAAACATATTTGCACTTTCATAATAGAAAATACCATGATCCATTTTGGTATTTTGATGACCATTGTTATTGACAATGGGCCATAGTTTAGTAGTGCAGATACTAAAAGCTTCTGTGAAACCCTGGGTATTAAACATGCATTTTCATCACCTTACTACCCACAGAGCAATGGTCAAGCAAAGGCTACAAACAAAACTGTCATCATTGTGCTTAAAATGATGTTGAATCAGAGCAAGAAATGATGGCACAAACAATTAATCTACGCATTATGGGCATACAAAAAGACACATCAAACATCTACAGGTAAAACTTCATATAGTATTGTATACGAATCTGAAGCTATTTTACCTTTGGAGTTATAGGTTCCCTCATTGCAGATATCTCTCTTAGGCCTCCTTGATGAAAGCCAAAGCAATGAATTATGCATTGCTAACCTTGACTCAGTGGAAGAGGAACCTATGCAAATGCTTGATTAGATCGAGTGGTACCAAAAACAACAATGGCAACGACACAAACATGATCTACATAAATGCCTAATTAAAGAAGGAGACTTAGTCCTTAAGGCCTTCTGTGAACATTCAGATAATTTCTCAGCCAACTAGGAAGGGCCTTACTTAATCACCAAGGCATACAATAATGGAGCATTCAAACTTGCTAACATGGATAGGAATGAGTTTTCTAATCCCACAAATCATCTGTACCTAAAACGATACTATGCCTAATCAAACTAAGGTACATAATGATCCTGGCATCATGACTTAAAATTTATACCACAAAATAGTCATGGCATTATGACTTAAAAATAATACCACAGAAAAGTCCTAGCATCATGACTTAGAATTGGTACCACAGAGCAGTCCTAACATCATGACTTAAAATTGATACCATAGAACGGTCTTGGCATCATGACTTCAAACTGATACCACAGAACGGTCCTGGCATCAATGACTTAAAAATGATAACATAGAAATGTCCTGGATTTATGACAATAAAATGACACAATAGAGCTCCATCTGGTATGATGCTAAATTGCCACATCCATCCGCCATGATGTGAAACTAGCATCTAGAGTCCACTAATACTATAAATTGGTTTGCCTCGTCACGGTCCACTACGACTATAAACTAGCAATGCATCATCTGCTATGATGCTAAATTGGCACCATCCAAAGGGTCATGACATGAAACTAACCCACAACAATCTGCGAAGACTATAAAATGGCGACACCATCGATGACCAAGAAAAACTTGAAAAGATGTGTTGCTACAATTAGCTACACCTGTTCCACAAAAGACTTGTTGCATAATTCATCTCATTGACCCTGATCAAGCTGATGTTGTTCATGATTCTATCTACTTTGAACTTGCACACAGGCTCCCTCTCCTTGTTCATCTCATTATTTAAAGTGCTTAGTTAACCATTTCATTTGTGGTCTTCTTATCTTCTTGGAGTTGTGTTTACAGGATGACACGCCTGAGGTGCTCGTGCATAGATGCACTTCATCATGATGACAAGGTATCACATTCTTCCTAATGCCGACAACTAGGTTAATCAATTTGCTCATAAGTACATTCTCCACTCTTGACACATTCCCTATTCCCCATCATGTTCCCTTTGTCCTATTTAATTACACCCCCTGGATACCTTCCACTCCCCCAAAGCTCTTGATACATTGTTGCACATTGTAACTCTCTAAGCAGTTGCAACGCAAAATACAATACACAGTATATGATACAAAATGCAAATGCATGAGCACGAGCACAGTACTGAAAGCAAGCTCTTTCAAAAAGACCAAAAAGAACAAGAAAATAAAACATCAAAAAGAAAAAAAATAAAAGAAGAAACAAACAAAAAAATAAAAAGAACAAAAAGGTCAAAGATCAAAATACATGAAAAAGGTCTTCATGACCCCGTTAACATTATAGACCAAAGACTATTGGCTATTCTCAATACAAGCCCTAGGCGAGAAGGCAATTATCTTGGAAAATAGTTACACTCATGTCTCAAAGAGATCATGTTGCACATCATCGCATGGCCTTGGCTATTTACAATAGTCCTCGTAAACATTCTATAAGAGTCTTGTTTCTCCAAAGAACACACCTTCTATGTCTTGGCTCCAAGTCTACTGAAAATTGGCTATTGACAAGAACCAAAGATATAGCTTGTTCACGTGAGAGAATTCCTCTCTCACAATTCCAATAGAAATTATAACCCTTAATCAACTCTTGATTTTCCCAGTTTCAACCAATCCCCCTACATCTCGAAACTACACTTCCTGAATCCCATGTACTTTTGAATACGATGCGATGATGTCCAGCCAAGGGCTAATGGTTAATGCTTGATACTTGGTTATTCATGGTGTTTTTCACTTCTTTGTCAACACCTCTGAAGTGGATTCCTCCAGACGTCAAAAAAGAGGGGAAAATGAAACATCACTAAATTTGGCCTAGCACTTTGAAACAAGAATAACCCAAAGCCCTTTTCACTTTTGGGAGATGAAATTTAACTAAGGTATGGAACTCACGCCCAGCTTACTTGAGCCAGCTTGCTCACGCTGTCAAGGAAGCTTACCCTCAGCGTGAGTAACTCTAATAGCTTTAAAATCAAGTTAAATATGGCCCAATATGAAGGTGCAAGCCATCCTTAAGGGTCACTGATGACAACTCCAAACTTCAGCATTCAAGGATTCCTCACTCAGTGTTAAAAGGTGAAAATTTCCTCACTCACATTATCACTCACGCTTAGGTCACACTGGTAGCGTAAGTCAGTGTGAGAAACTTTCAAAGCCCAAAATTGAGTTGAAAAGATCTGATTCCTAATGTCTAAGTCATCCTTAGATTTCATCATCGACAAAATTAAAGTTCTAGCCTCCAGAATTCTAGATTTTAGTTCAAAATTGCAAGTTTTTGTAGCTCACACTGTGGTCATGCTACACTGACACTAGTAGCGTGAGTCTAGCATGAGGTACCCAAAATGGTCCAAAATAGGATACATCAAGCTCAATTTTTGATTTTCAGATCATTCCTAAGGTCAGCCACATAGTCAGATAGCAGTTGCACTCAAGAAATAGGCTTCAAAATGAAAATTTAGTGGAAATTACATCATTCTAGCTCACTCACACTGAAGTCACATTGAGGTCATGCTAGCAGCGTGAGTGCAGCATGAGTGTAGCATAAGCATGCTAAGGACACGCTAAGGCACAATCAGCTCACGCTGGAAGTCTTGATCAAACAAAGATTCCTCAAACTACAACAAAATCAGAGATTAAGAAGTTTCAAGTGAGCCAAAGTTAATTTCTCTTGTTGTACATTATCATTTCATTGTAAATTTTCATTATTTGTGAGCTTGTCAAGCTTGCATGCTCTGAATTGTATGTGCTTCCATGAGCATAAGCTAGCTTGAGTAAGCTGACGCATGTTATAAGATACAATGCACCTGGTAAAAAATGTAGCTTTCCCACACATGTCCAACTCATACACAGCTATCCATCGGACACATGTCACTTGATCCATTTTCCTCTAAATTCTCAGCTATTGATTCCATCCATGAATTCCATGCCCGAACATGGCCACACCCTATAAATACCCTGTCAATTCACATAAACAGGGTTGGAAATTTTGAAGGTTGACAGCTTAGGAAACTCAGATTAGCAATCCTTGGGCGCTCGGGCACACTTGACTCCTAGCATCCAAGCACTTCTGAAACACATCACATCACATCGGGGCTTGATGCTTGACTTTCCATCTACACATGCAAGTATGCTTTGACCAGTGCACATCCTTTCTAAGAAATACAATACAGTTAGTTTTTCTAGCCATTATATTATTTACTCTGTTACATTAAATTTATGTTTTTTTTTACAATACCAGTTCTACATATGTTGCTGTTTACATTTCATGTGCACTATTTATGTTTCAAACACCAGTTACGATAACCCTAGCGTAGGCCATAGTTTACGCTTGGGGAAGTCCTTGGTTGATTTATGTGTAGACCATCCAAGGTAGTTTGCCTTCATTTTCTTTTCCATCTTGCCCTTGGGTGAAGGTAGGGTCAGCTGTGTCTGCCTGACAATCTTTTGGTGTTTGCTTTTCCCTTCCAACCTTACATCGACGATTTAAGTCAATATAGGTTAGAAGGCATGTAGGACCTAGATTATATGATGTAGTATTCACCTTAACCTTTGTCTACTATTTCAAAGGGTAAGTTAGCACATAAATCATCCTTCGGGAGGTCTTTGATATCCCCCACATGCTTGGGGTGTGATAGCCTTGTGTGTTTTTCCATCCTTCTCTATGGGAGATGCATCATCAAAGAACTCCACCTCTAACAATTGTTATGTGTCTATCTTGTTAATGGCTAGAGGGGCTACATTTTCATCATAAATTATAACATTACCACCTTTGTATTGAAGGTGGATTTCTTGGTGAATAGGAGAAGCAAGAGCTTGCAGCTGGGCCAACTAGGGCTTACCCAAGATTAACTTGAATTTGGATATCTCCTTGATGATGATGAACTCTACAATGCTAGAAAATTATTCCCATGTCACAAAGGCTATCATGATAATTTCCCTAATAACAACACATGACCCATTGAAGGACTTCAGGCACATTTTTTTGTGGGCTTGACCTGATCCACGAGACAAAGTTTATTAATGATGATGTATGGGATGATGTTTATTGTCACCCCATTGATGACATGTATGCTTTATATTTTACATTTCCCTACATGGATGGTGATAAACAAAGGTGTAATGATGACCAAATCCTTCTTAGGATCAACCTTGATTACCTCATCACAAAATACCAAGGGTGTTGAGCTCGATTCCTATGGTGTGGGAGGTAGCATCATAGAATGGATGGATTGTTCATCTACTAGGATGTCCTCTATAATAGGAATGGAGGTCAACATGTATACTAACACCTCGCAATGGGTAGAGGAGATCATGACTAGGTTGTACAGGATCAATGTGGTGTTCTTCTACTTTAAAGCTTATTTCACTTGAGCTAATGCATCTATGAAATCCTTTCCATCAACTATTTTGTTGGCCTTCATCTCCTCCATGCTACCCAAGAGAAAAATATCTCATGAAGGGAACTTGGGCTTGGTTTGCCTTTCCTATTTGGAAGTCTCAGTGCTTAGTTTATAGTTGCTTGTGGTATCCTCCTTGATTGATTTGGTCATGGGGATGGAGGACAAGGGTACCAACATCGATGGGCCTAGCACTTTATGCTCTTGATGTTGCTTGAGCATCTTATCAACAATGAGATCATTAGGCCTCTTGGGTTTTCACCTGGATGTTTTGCTACCATTACCTATATGATGGTCCCTTGGATGAGCAAGGACTAATGTGTGACCTACCATAGGAATTCAGGTATGTAAGGAATCCGCTTGTTGTGATAGCCTAATGACAAAGGGTAACAAGATAGTGGTTGTTGCAACATGCTACAAGACCTTGACTATAAAGGATGTTGTGGGTACTTGAGATGGCATTCTGATAATGAAAGGGGACCTCAAACTTGTGTAGGACAAAGGGGCCCTAGCATTGCCAAAGGGCACATACACCATGAATGGTCACTGCATTGGCTCTAGGTTGTCATCAATGCTGATAGTGTTGATGGTGTACCCTCCATCCCCCACATTCAAAGGATCCTTGTAGATCCTCATCAATTGGTTTTGAGGGTGAACTAGCTTGGTAGCATCAAGGATCAACTTACCTCTATCAACCATGCATTGGATGTCATCTTTCCAACCCATGTAGAAGTTAGTGTTATGGAAAGGAAACTAATGGTAATGATAGAACCTCTCTAGCTTGAAATGCTTAGGAACCAGAGGCACATTACGAGCAGGAAACACTAGATCCCTTAGGAGCTCACAATATCTATCATGTCTCTTACAAGCATCCTCAAACATCTGCTTATACTGGATGCATTTGGCCTTGAGCAATTTGTTCAGGAGTTCCAATAGTTTTAGGGGCAACGGGATGTACTTTGAGTGGTCCTACACTCAAATTTGGACCTTGAGGTAGCTTTCCCCATGGCCACTAATGATACAAGCTAGTTGCTTACTGCAGTGCTAAGGTTAGAAGCCTTGTTGTTGGTTGGGGCCTTTGGTAGCCTGGTGATTGGCCTAGGGTTAGTTTCCTTGGCCTTATTGGCCACCATTTCCATAGTTGTGGTTTGTTTGACCTTGTCCTTGTCCTTCTTGGTGTGGATATTCTTGTAGTACATGTAGGCTAGCTCCTTGTTAGCTTCCGTTGCATCCTAAATGCTCTTAGTTTGAGAAAATGCTTGGCTCAAGGATTTTAGGACTAGATAATATAGCTTTAACTTAATAAATTCATTCGCTACAACCTTGAAAATTGCTAGCAAGGGAATTTTAGTAATTGGATCATGGATTTCATTGAGTGATACGCACCAACATTATATGAATTTTTGCACAAGCTCTAAGTGGCCCTACTTAATTTTCATAAGCTAGTCCAAGGTCATTTCTAGATTCATGTTATACTTGAAGTGTGTGACAAACTAGCTAAGGAGATCCTTCAAAGAGGAAATGAAATCCCTAGATAGAGCATAGTACTAGTCCAATGCCTTACTAGTGACATGGTGAACACACATATGATGGCATGTGGCCATGCTTGTAGTAAGAGATATTTAGGCTTGAATGTCACTAGGTGTGAATTGGGGTCCCCTTCACTATTTTATTTGGTGAATTGGGGGAGTAGGTATTGTAAATGGTGGAATAATAGGACTAATTAGACCATCCTCATAGAAGTCCATAACATGAACCATTTTAGAAGAGGTAGCCTTAAGCTACTTAACCTCTTCCATTCAAGTTTGAATGCGCTAGAATGCCTAATCCAAGCTTAGGGATGTTGTGGTAGGTTATGTTGGTTGTGCTATCCATTGTGCTAATTGTGTGGCCTACAACCTACTTGCAAGTTGTGGGACCACGTGTGATGTTTACTGTGTAGGTTGTGCCATGGGCATAGTGGTTGGGGCCCACCATGCATCTATTTTTTGGGTTGCTATAGAGGGTGCTAATGAAATAGGCATGAAATATGATGCCTGATTCATTTGTGGTAGAGGGATATACATAGCATGCACATAGCATTCTATAGCCATAATGGTTACCAGCAGAGAAGAGTGAATAGACTACAACTATGCCACAAAGGGCACATTGAAGGGAGGTATCATGTCCTAGTACATGTACTAGGTTTGATGGGTTACCACCATAGGCATTAACCTAGGAGGTAACACTAGGGTTATCACTATCTCCAAGAAAGATGGATGGGACTATGGAGGAATGAAAATAGAGGTTGTCCACTAGAAGGAGGTATGGAATGAGTCCTTGTGCTCTAAATGAGCCTTGAACTCATCTTGCTCTTCTTGTAGGGGATCCTTATAGTCCTTCCATACCTCATGCTCATTCATTTAGATGATTTGGATGAGCATCCACTGATAGGCCTTGGTGAGTGGAATGAAGTTGATAGTAGAGAAGAAGAACTCCCATCCATTTTAGTGTATGAGCTCAAAACTTCATTTGTCCTCCATGTCTTGGTGATCTACAAATAGACCCACCTAGAGCTTTGCGCAAATGAAGTTATAATAATTGTTCAAGACCATGTACTCGGGAGGTAGGCTACACAACCTAATGGATTACCTTTGTTCCACCATGGTAGGATTGGCAAGATGATCAATCTAGTTTTCCTATTGGATGGGTATGATCAAAAATGTGCTTTGAATGAAGGTCAAAGGCTGCTTAGGGTTAATGATGCAAAGGGAAAGTGCAAAGGCTATTGATTACAATAGGGAGAAAAAAATGGCTAACTCTAGAAATAGCAAGAAACATGGCTAAGTGTAAAATTATGAAAAAATGGCTAAATTTGAAATTGCAAAAAAATTGGCTAACTTAATGACTACATTCTCTACAATAAGAGCCAATTATGCTCTCTATGCTAAGAGCCAACTATGCTCTATTGAGTGCCTAGAATTTCGCTAAGTGTAATATGTAAGCTTTGGTGTTGCCACACAAGGTTCCAGGGGAACCAATGATGGGGTCCAATCTACATCAATTGATTTTTCGAAAATGCCTACATTGTCCTAAGATTTAGTTATTGCATGGGCTTGGTCCATAGGGGTGTTGGGTCTATGCTAGCCCAAATCTTGTAATAGTGGTGAAGAGAGCACACGAGACAACAACCAATGAAGGCTATAGAATGAAATGGCACTGGCCCTCCTTGTAGTGCCAAAAAATTATAGTGATAAAAAACATCGGTCTCTAGAATGGGAAGACTAAGAGGTTCATGGGTACATAGCCTTAACCTTGCATCCACATGAGGGCCTGCTAGAGGTAGAGATGGGATGCCCAGAATGATCTTGTTAATCAATTAGGAACTTGTAGACTGCTATGTTATAATGTTATTAAATGCTTGCATTATGTTTGTAGTATCAATGATGTTAGTAGGGGTGAGTGTAATCAAGGGTTTTCCCTAAAAATATAGGTTTTGATGTGTAGTTACATGCAAAAATAGCAAAAAAATGCAAGTGAAATGCCAGAATGTGAATAAAAATGCTAAAACAATGCATATGAGGAGAACAAGAGAGAAAGTGCCACCACCCCAAATGGGGAGAGCGTAGTTAACTACATGAAAGGTGAGGAGGTATGTGGTGTAAAAATAGGTGTAGTAGGTAGTGTAGTCATAGTCTCGGGATGTCAAAACTAACATCTTCTTTGAAGTTTGTGCCTATTGGATTGGCTATCATGGTGTCCCATGGGCTACAGTGGTCTATGGTGGTGTGCAAAGGTTCCTACTAGTGTACTGATTCTTACTTTGAACTACTCTTGCCAAGAAATGCTAAAGGTGCCAAATGAAAATGTCAAGTGCAATTGAGTTTTGCCAGTCAAATGCAAGAATTGCCCACCAAAATGCTCAAAATGCATAGATGCACCTCTAAAACATATAAAATTGGGGTATTTATAGGGTTAGGATTGTTGTGAATTGCAAATTAGGCATCATGTGATAGTGGGACAGTTGGGACTACACTACATCCAACTATTCTCTCCACTAAAGCAAACGATGTTCTACTAGTGTGCTACAATGAACCCAATGAGACTACCAAACTATGACTATGTTGCCTGACTACATTTGTGAGTGGTAAGGGGACTATTATGCACCTAATAAAAATTCAAAAAAAAAATGCAAGTTTGGAGACTATGTTCCAAGACTACACTATCCACTATCTCGAATGGTATCAAGCATAGGTACAATTTGGGGACAAATGGAAAATGAAAAAAGATACAAAGCTTGTTGATCCTACTTACCAGAGATGTGTTGGAGCTGATGTGGATGCTAGTGCTAAATTCTAGAGGCCTCTAGAGGCTATTTTGCATGACTAGGCTCAAGTATGATCTAGAGCATAGTGTCAATAGTTAGAAATTTTTGCAAACAATGCACTTCCATGTTGACTATACTGACTATGCTCTAGAGCATAGTCCTGATAGTAGGGAGCATAGTCCCGATAGTAGAGAGCATAGTCTCAGCAATTAGAAAAATTTTGCAAAAATAGTGTCTTCATGTAGACTACATTGACTACACTCTAGAGTGTAGTAGGAAGTGTAGTTCCAACACTTAGAAAAATCTACCAAATTATTTCTTCCATGCCAACCATGCTCTGTAGCCACTAGCTTGACAGTTAAGGAAATTTTAAAAACTATGGAATTCTATGTTGACTACACTAACTATGCTCTAAAGCATAGTTCTAGTAGTGTAGAGCATAGTCTTGACACTTAGAAAAGATTTTCCTTGTGTTGACACTTAGAAAAATTTGTAGTCAAAATGCAATGGCCCCAAATTGGTGGTGTTCCACCACCTCCCCACATTGGAAGTTGGTAAGATTTACCCTCCTATAGATGTTTCTAAAGTTGAAAAGTGTATACCCCCATCAGACCCATAACATTTTCATTTCTAGCATTCCAAAATGCATTTTGACCTCCCAAGTCTAAATATAGATACTAGGTAACATTTTTCACTTAGGGAGTGAGGCTTTGACCACTTATAAGGCACTTTTTAGTTCCAAAAGTGTAAGGTATGTGAACTTTCCCACTATGGATTACAATCTTCACATTTACAATGAAGATTTACCTTGAGTTTCATGGGGTGAAAGATACATGCAAATTTTTATGGCATTTCACTCTGATGATGGAACACATTATTGCAAAACTTTCCTAGCACCATATACCATATACAAGGGTAAGCATTGTTATATAAATTTTATGTTTTTTTACCTTGGTTGGTTAAATTACCTTTCCCCACAAGTCAATTTTATGAGCTTATTGCAGGTATAGGATTAATGATCAAGGTTTGATCACTAATGATCAAACATTTATGGTGGCTTAAAATTCATTAGATGTATTTACCAAGGGCCCCCAAATAAGGACTATTCTATATGAATAGCTAAGAGGGGACTTTCATGGATACACTAAGAAATTCAACCCTATCTACAAGAAGTATGTAACCAACAAGATGATACAAAACTAATGGATGGACTCTAGAAGCACCCAGGATAAGACCTTTGTAGCTGGAACTTCTACTTAAGCTACATAGAGCAACAAGGGAAAAGGTAAATATAAGAGTTGTAACAACTAATGCTTTATGGTCACTAAATTTGTAAATGTTCCATTATTTTAATTAGTTATCAAACATGGATATGTTGATGCTAAATGTTTGGTTGTTGCCTTGTAGGACCTTCCACCTCCATTGATGTCACCTAATTAATTTTAGAAAATTATAAGGATACCCTCATACTAAATTTTTATGAAGTGATACTAGCACAAGAGTGAATAAGGTGATAGAAACCTAGATAAATCAAAGTAAACATTGAGTGTGTAGTTTTGCTTAATGCATTTATGGCACTTATTCCTTCCAGTCCTACTATAGAGATACTAAATGTCATTGAATCCTTCAACAAAGAAGTTGATTATTTTAATATCATCATTTAAGGCATCATGATTATCATAGCCATTTATTAGGGCATAATTTTAAACTTATTTTATGTCCCTAATGATGAGGTAAAGGTTGCCACCATAATAGTGATGGAAGCAGACCATCGTGAGAAAGTTTGAGTGGCTTGGTGCTAGTATGCACTACTATAATATTTTCATGGACTACTTCATGAATACTAAAGTAAAGATATCATATCCTTTATTCAAGTTCCATTTATTTCTCAAAATATTTTTACCAAAGAAGGTAATCAACATCATGTAATGGTGGACCTTTAAGAAGGTCTTGATTGAGGCTACTAGATTCAACTAGATGGTTGCTTTGGCTATTGGGATTCAGGATGAGATTCTTAGACTCCATGATGAAACATGTAGCATAATGCCATGAATTTTTAATTATTTTCAAGTTACTTGAAGAGGTTCACAGAGCTTATAGTGGTATGAAGAAATGGAAA
This sequence comes from Gnetum montanum, assembly GCA_015680685.1. Lineage (NCBI taxonomy): Eukaryota > Viridiplantae > Streptophyta > Gnetopsida > Gnetales > Gnetaceae > Gnetum > Gnetum montanum. The sequence continues at coordinate 34,090 of MNCI01033122.1, forward strand.
ATGGATTGCCCAAGACCCAGACAAACTTTCTAGACCTTTGATAAAGCACATTTATCCAACCATGTAGGCCCATAGCCCACCAAATGAGATGGATGATTCACTGTCTATTACCACAAAGGATCTTTGTGGTAGGTAGTGTGAACCCCTTGATAGCATAAGGGAGGAGCCCCTCACAATTCTAGTGAGTGTCCTAGAGGCCAAACAACTATGTAGAGAAGCCAAAGGGGTAGCTAGGGCTAGTCGTAAGAGGCCTATAGAGGAGGACCACTAGTGTTAGAGTAACCCATCCAGAAGAAGATTAAGTTTAATCTTAATACATCACATAAAGTAGTCATAAGTATGTTTTATCTAAGTTTTGGCTATTCTATATTTTCAGAATTATGGCTATGTTATGGTTTCATATGCTAATTAGTTTTATGTACTATGGTTGTAGGTAAGAAAAAGGTCATGGTAGCCCAGGCTACTATAGAGGAAGAAAAAAGGCATGTAAAGGAAGTACTCTTATAGTAACATGAGGCTAAATGGTTAGCCAATGTAGATATAGATGATCTAGATGTCTTGTCGGATGAGGTGGTGCCAAGTACATTCCCCATTATCATCCTAGAGGAGGAATAGGAGGAGCCATGTATGCATATGTGTTAACACTTCTTATTATATCCTATTATTTTACATTTGAATTTTTTCCTAACCATTTGATGATTGCTATGCTTATAGTAGTTGCTAATCCACTAGTGTAGGCCCTTGTTCCTAAGTTTCATGTGAAACCATTGGTAAAGGTTTTGAAAAGGTGGAGTTCATGTCTAGGATGGTCAAAGACATCATTGACTGGTTGCGAGAAGTTACATCCAAGATAGGTAAGAACTTTCTTTTTTATGCTTTAGTCATTTTGTTATGCTACATGTTATGTTTATGTTATGGCTATCTATGGTTGTAAACTATGTTTATGATTGTATTTTATGTTTGTGTAGTTCCATATGTAGAGTTGGATCCTAGCCAAGACATGGAGATTGCGTCCTTTGCAAAGCTTCCCTATGATGTCTCTAGTATACCCCTAAAGTTATATGATATTTCTATTGATCTAGCAATGTTATGTGCAAAAAGGTTATGGGAGTTGCAGAGCTACAACAAGTCCTTATTGGAATAGGTTATGACCTTAAGGGAGAGAACTCAATGGTAGAAGGAGGTGATCAAAGATCTCGAGGATTGCAAGGCCTTTATGGAAGCCTAAGTGGCTAACTCAAGGGAATTGCAGATGAAAGAGAGCACGTTGGCCCACTACTAGCATGTGATCTAGGACAAGGTGGAGCTCTCATAGGAGATGGTGGAGTAGTGGATGCAGATGGACCTAATCTCCCAAAATATTATGAATTGGAAAGATCACTATGCTTGGGTCCTAGAGTGGGATAGGACACAAAATGCCCACAAGTGATAATGTAAAGTTGATTGGGAATCCCACCTAAAGTGGCTCAAAGAGGAATCAATTGAATGATGTAAGAGAGAGTTTTTCATCTAGGGGATCTAGGTGGAGAGTGCCTGCCAGCACTTTGAGAGCACTCTTATGATAACGAAATCCCCTACTCGTTAGATCACCACTATTTTAGGTGAGACCTCTATGGATACTATTACTTGAGCACCACCTACCTGGACCATAGCAGATAATATTGACATCCTCACTAGTGTTGATTTTGGGGATATTGACCAACCTAATATGATAGAGGACTAGATTCTTCACCATTTAGAGAATGGCCTTCAAACTCTACCCCCAAAAGTCATGAAGCCGAATTCCCCACAAGTTTGATATAATTTTTTTTAGTTTTATTTCAAGTTATGGTTTTTTTTAAGTTATAGTTTTGGCTATTGGTTACTGATTGGCTATGTATTGTTGTATTTTAGACATTAGGAGACATTGAAAGCCCTAGTGATAAGGATGAGAATGATCCACTATTTTCTCCTTTGGATGCCCCTTAGCATCCTCCATCTACTTCTTTTAGGCTTTTGGTTATTACTTATTGTTTTTATGTTGATGCCTATTGTTAGCCTAGACTATGTTATCGATGAATATTATTATTTTTTACCATTTTTCCACACAATGTGGCCACAAATATGCATGTTATAAGCATTTTAAAGTTAAATATTTGGTTTCCTCTTGGCTATATATATTGTTCTAGTGTTATAAATATTGTAAATGGCTATTTTTATTGTTTTGGTTATAAAGTTAAATCACTAAACAATGTAGTTAAAGGCTACATGTAAATAAAGCAATAGAGATGTGTGCTAGTTTTAGGCCATGGTAGGCATAGGTTGTTCAAGATTTTTGCCAATTTAAGGTCATGATAGGCCATGTTAAAATGAAGCTTAAATTCCTTCGTGATTTTTCTATTTTAAAATTTTTATTCTTTTCTACTTTATATCATGATAAACTAATACAATAAAGAAAGAAAAAATCCATAATAAATAAAAATTCAAATAAAATAAACTTCTAGGCTCTATGCATAAAAAGTAGAATAAAACATAGAAAAATGCACAATTGGTCAACATGGAGAAAACTTAAGCTAAATGGTTATGGTACACATGGTTATGAAGGTTACAAGAACATAGGATGGAAGAAATAGGGGTGCACATTACTTGTGAAGACTCATCCTAATCTTTGAAAGGTTACAAAATATATAAGGCCTATTCTATACTAGTTTCTACTTACCATCCCCTTCACTAATGATGTTGAGAAGGAGTTCATCCCATGACACATCCCATTCCCCATCCTTGTCATTATTGGCTTGCTCCTCTATCTTGAGTTGATAGACTTTGTAACTAGGAATTTTCTCTTGAAACTCCACTTTATATCCTTGCTCTATGATCATATTTCTGATAGCAAGGGGAATCACATTATCACTATGAATGATGACTTCACATCCCTTGTAAGGAAGGTGAATCTCTTGGTGGATATGTGAAGACATAGCTCGTACTTGAGCTAACAAAGATCTTCTTAGGATAAGGTTAATCTCTAACATCTCCTCCACCACAAAGTAATTGGTGATCATGGAGAAGTGCTTCCTTCTACAAAGTTCAAGGAGATAGCAATTCTCAATCCATTAATAAACTTTATAGCTACCATTTTTGTAGGCTATATATGTTCTATTAAGAAAAAGCATTCAATGATTATGCATGGGATGATGCTTGTTGCATGGGATCTCTATTCACTTTTCTATTTTAGGGATCAAATTGGATTTCGCTATTTTGAAATACCAACAACATTGACTTCCCTTCCCTCAGTGAAGAAGGAACCATTATTACATGGATAGATTCCTCATTAACAGGGATGCCCTCACCAATAAGGATGGAAGTCAACATCTTGACTAGCATCTCACAGTGTGTGGTGGAAGTCATGATTAGGTCATATAAGTTCAAAGTTGTGTTATTTTGCGTGAGGGACTATCTAACCTGATCCATCACACCTAGGATATTTTTGTCATTGGCCATGGGCTTATTGGCCCAACTATGCATTACATTCTCCATGTTCCTAAAAATGCAAACATCAACCTTAGGTTGTTGGGGTCTTTTCTATTTCTTTTGATTTTAGGATTTTTGGTACTCCTATTGTTTACTGGCTAAGGTAGGCTAGGCAGATAAGGTCATAGGTATAGCTAATATGAAAGTATTTTTTTATGGGACCACTTCCTTTCATGTATCACCCTACTTTTCACCCTTGTTGTTATGCTTATGCTTATGCTTCTTTCTTTGCTTAGTTGAAGCCTTTTGGTTGTTAGTCATTAGTTGTGGGAAGTAGTAGCATTGGCCACCATAGGAGGTCATTGTACAGTCATGTTAGTTGGTTGGCCTATGGTTGGCTGGGCTATGTTAGTCTAGGGAACCCTAATGACAAAAGACTTTATTGGAGGTGCCTACAATGGTACTCTCATAAAGAAAGAGGATCTTGAGCTAGTGGAAGTTAAACAGGCCCTTTCATCACAAGTGGGTACTTGGATCTCAAATGGTTCCCTCACTAGCCTCCAATTGTCAACAATGTTGAATATTGAAATAATGTAGGGGTTGTTACAAGAATTCAATGGATCCTTGTATAATCGCATCAATTAATTTTGTGGTTGGACCAAGTTGGAAGCATCTAGGACCAACTCTCCCCTATCTATCATTTTTTGCAAGTCATCCTTTAGTGCAAGGTAGAATTCTGTGTCATGACTAGGTAGTTGATGAGAGTGGCAAAAGCTATCTAGTTTAGAGTACCTAGGGAATTGACAATCATCCTTCATTGCTTGAGTCAGATCTTTTGTTGTTTCACATAGCCATTCATGCTTGTTTCAAGAAGCTTTAGTCATTTGCTTATATTGCATGAACACACTCTTCAATAGCTGATCTAACAATTTGGATGGCTTCAAAGGTAAGGTAGTGTACTTGCTTCGGTGCTTCCACTTAAAGTTTAGCCTAGTTACAATTGATGTAGTGGCCACAAAGGTTGATGATTGGTTATCATGGTTATTGGTTGGGACCTTGAGTGGGTTTGTCCTTGGCCCTTGGTTAGTGTTCTTGGCCTCTTTGGTTACTATTTCTATTATCACATTTTTATGTTTTCTCTTCTTCTTATCCCTCCATGTATGTTGATTTTTTTATGATACGTAGGCCAAGTCATGACTAGCCTCTACAGTATCCTCTATATACTTGATTTAAGAGAATGCTTGACTAAGTGTTTTTGGGTCAAGATAGTATAGTTTGAACTTCATGAAATCATTATACACCCTCTTAAATATAGCCAATAGGTGCATTTTAGCTATAGGCACTCATATTTCATTTCGTAGACCATTCCACCATTGAATGAACTTATGCATAGGCTAAAGGGACCCCTACTTGACCTTCATGAGTTGGTCAAGCATAGTATCAAGCTTCAAGTTGTACTTGAAGTAGTTAATGAACTAGGCTATAAGGTCTTTATGGAAGCATATGGATCCTCTAGGTAGGGCATGATACCAATCAAGCACTTTCCTAGTCAAGGACATAGGGAAGATTCTCATAATAGTATGAGGCCATTGTTGTAATAGAAAACCCTTAGATCATAAGCTTATAAAGTGAGTGTTAGGATTTCTTTCTCCATTATACTTTCTAAGAAGAAGTGTTAATGGTGGAACCACAAGACTAATGGAATTATCCTAGTAAAAATCCATAATCTTGACACTTTGAGAAGTAGAGGCTTTAAGCCTCTTTAGCTCCTTCTTTAGGTCTTGTATCATCTAAAAGGATTGATCCAGGCTGTATGGTGCCCTTGTTGGATATGGAGCTTGTACATATGGTTGTGGTATTTTTTGTAAGGCTTGTTGCCTTACTATTCATTGCAAGACAAAAGGAAGTAGTTGCATCATAGTTGTAGCCTATGGGCCAAACAATGAAAAAGATGTTTGTGTTGGTATCTAAGGCACAAATAGGATAAAAGGGGTATGTGACCTTTGAGTTGCTTGGGGTCCTATAGTGGATCCAAAATGGATGATTAGTGGGTTTGTGATGGTGAAAACCACCATACATGATCACATAGATTGGGGCTATTTGAATAAAGGCATCGATGGTCTATAGGATTTTGGTTGTGGCATTGACTGGGTTTGATGTGCAACTATGACTAGTGTGGGGATCACTTAGGCAAGAGCTCAAAGCCCATTAAAGCTGATGTGATCCACTCCATGATTTTGATACTAAGCCACTCTTAATGTTTTCTAACCTCATCTACTACAAACTTCAAATCTACAACTCTAGACATTGGTAGGGATGAAAAAAGTGGAGGATTTGGATGCAAAAATGCTCCATGCTAGGATATGGAAATCATAGAAGTGTAGTGTAGAGACAAAAAATCCATAAGTCTTAGGGGGTGTAACAAATTGGGTAACAATGTTATAGGGGTTCTACATTGGAAAGCTCCAAGAAGCTATATTTTGAAAGCCAAAAGTGCTATATGCTAGAAAATGCCAAAGGTGTGGAATCTAAAAAGGGTGTTGGGATTTTGATTTTATAAGTCTTGGGCCATGATTTTCTACTACAAATTGGTTGATAGATTGGTTGAAAATTACTGCAAAATTCTACCATGTATAGGTGAGATGGGTGTTGAAATATAGGGGGTTACTATGTATAGTAAGTGCTAAACCTCCATGGCCATTCTATTTAATACAAATAGTAAAGGGGCCACACCATCTATTATGGAGAAAAATCATCTATGTTGAAGTGCATAGTGAATATTAGAGTCATTAGATTCTTGAGATCTTGATATTATTTCTTCTACACTGGGGGCATGTAGTTTCTATGCTAGGGGAAAAAATTCCATGCTAAGGGAGAAGGTTTCTACACTGAGGGGGAAGGTTTTACCCCATGTAGGTGTTTCTAGCATAGAAAAGTGTAAAACTCCCATAAAACCCATCAAATTGCCATCTTTGGCATCCCAAAAGGAATTTTTGACTCCCCCAAGCCAAAATATAGAGAGTAGGTGAAGTTTTCCACTTGGTGAATGAGAATTTGACCACACAAGAGGAATTTTTTAGCCCCAAAAGTATGAAATATGTGAGATTTCCCACCATGTGTTACAATCATCTCATTTACCATGAATTTTTTCCTTTCATGGGGTGAAGGCCACATGGATAAAAATTATTACATGTGTAAATATTTATGGTTTTATAGTTGCATGCTTTCTTTTGGAGAAAACATGCTAATTTGTTCTATGTTTTCTCAATTGATGTTCTTTCAGCCAAGCAACAAAAGCTAGAAGCTAGGGCGATAGTAGTAGCATCTAAGGAGGAGTGAAGGAATTAGGAGAAGGAAGAACTATAACACCAAGTAGAGGAAATATTAAAACATTATGAAGATGAAGTGTTGCAACTAGAAGAAGATGAAGTTTCACCCCTTCCTTTCATGGGTTAGTTTGATGCCTTCTTAGATGATCCAAAAACGGGTGAACCTCCTATTGTCATATCAGAAGACCTATTAGGTACTTGTGATCTTTGATTTTAACTATTGTACATGTTATGTTTCATTGATTCATCTATGTGTTTGGCTATGGTTGGTGATTAATTACTACATTTTTTGTAGCCCAAGATTTGCAAGCAGAATCTTCCATTTCTACCTTTCGCATGCAACCATGGATGGAAACCCCTAATAAACTTGAATTAATGTGGGATGTAGCTAAATATATGATGTGCAAATTGCAATAGATAGCTCCTAATATTGTTGATAATTTTAGTCCATTTTTCCTTTATTATTTATATGTCTTTTGGTTCTACATGGCTTTCTATGGTTGTGAAGTTCTTATTATCCTTTTTATTTTAATTACTGACTAGTTTTATCCTTTTGGATTCTTGTTGTTTTATGTTGGTTACAATGCCTAATCTAAGATGGGATCCTAACAAGCTAGTGAAGGTTGATGCATTACCTTCATTATCTTTCAATTTATCAAATGTTCCATTTGGGATATATGAGGATGCCACTAGATGTGAACTCTCATGTGCTATCTCCTTGTGGAAATGCAGACACTCCAACAAGTTCCTATTGGAACAAGTTGTAGCATTGAGGGAAGAGAACAAGAAGTTGAAAGAGGAGGTGATAAACCTCAAGGACCATAGAGACTTCATAGAAGCCCAAGTGAACAATAGGGACTCCTTGCATACTAGCGAGATAACTTTGGCTCATTATTCAAATGCAGCCTAAGGAATGGTTGCCCTTGCCAAGTAGATAGTAGAATAAAAAATCTAGATCAATCTAATCAACCATAAGGTTGGTAAGTGGAAGGATTACTACGGTTGGGTCCTTGAGTAGGGTTGTACACAAAAGGACCACAAAAGGATGTATAAAGTTGAATGGGATGCCTACTTTAAATGGCTATAGAAGAAGTCTATAGAGTGATGAAAGCTAGAACTATTTATGATGGACATCAATGTGGAGGAATTCTATAAAATGTTTGTGAAGAATATGATTGTAGCCAAATCCCCTACTTATCAAATCACTATTGTCCTAGTGAAGGAAACTACTACCACATTCTTACATGAGCCCCCTACATGGAGTGATGTTAACATGACTAATATCCTAATGGGTATTGATCTTGGGGATGTAGACTAGGCAAACATCTCTAAAGATCAAATCCTTCACCATTAAGAGGTTGGTCTTCAAAGCTTCCCTAAAGAACATGTGGCTCTAGAACCATCTTAAGTTTGCTTATTTTAACTTTGGTTTTCTTTTTTTAAGGTATTTATTTTGTCTTGATATGCATTGGTTCCTAGTTAGTTTTGTGTTATCATCTCATAGGCACCAGATGATGGTAGTGGCCCCAGTAGTGGAGGTGGAGATGATCCCCCACCCCCTCCTATGAATGCTATTTAGTTCCTTTAGTTGCCTTTCAATTTCAGTTGTTTAATTTCATGTTGATGATGATGTATGACTAGTGTTAGCTGAAATAGTTTATTGTTTGAATTTTTTATTGCTTGGACATTTTTACCACGTTATGTGGCCATGATTATGATGTTATGGAAATTTTAACTTTAATTTTAATTTTAAATTTTAAATTTTTATTCTTGTTATAGTGTTCTAACATTATGGTTTTTTTTATGTTACAGTTCTAGGTTGCAATCTATGTTTTGAGGCTATGTTGGCTAGTCTTGATTGTAATGAGATAAAAGGTCTAAAAAAGCTATGTATCAAGGTTGATGAATTAAAGAAAAAATGATTTATAGAGCTACTCATCAGTTTTAGGCCATGGTGGGCCATGCAGTACTTGCCAATTTAAGGCTGTGATGGGCCATGTGGTATTTGTTTGTTTAAGGCCATGGTGGGCCATGTGATACATAAAATAAAAGGTATATCTTTGGTTATTTCATGTTTTATAATTTTTTATGGATTTTTTCAATTTTAAAAATTTTATGAAATTTTTGACTTTTTTGAACAAAAAGAAAAAAAGGCTTCAAAAGTAAAAGAATGTAAAAAAAGGTAAAATTTAAGCTATAGAAAAACAAAGAATTCATCATAAAGGAAAACATGGTAGCAAAAAGAAAAATAAGTAAAGTATAAACTAGGCTATTATGCTATAAGTACATATAGTTACAATGTTATGAACACATAGGGTGTAAGAAGGATTAGAAGCATATATCACCTATGTAGGTGTTTCCTAATCTTTGAGATATTGGAAAATGTGTATTGTCTATTTTTCACTAGTTTATACTCTCCATATTCTTCACTAACAACATTGAAGGGGAGATCTCCTCATAGTTCATCATTGTGTTCATCATTGCTTACTTTGACCTCTTTTGCTCTATCAATCCTTTTGATTTTGTGACAAATGGTATGAGTTTGTTCTTGAAACTCCACATTAAACCATTTTCCTATATTAACATGGTTAATAGCTAAAGGGGCCACACTATCACTGTGGATAATGATTTTACCTCCCTCTTAAGGAAGTTGGATTTCTTTGTTAATAGATGAAGACACAGCTTGCAATTGGGCTAGCCAAGGTCTTTTCAGGATGAGGATGTTGTAGGGAATTTATCCCCTAGCATAAAATCTAGAGAAATGAATCCTTTGATCACAACCTAGGATCCATTAAGGGATTTAATAGTTAAAGTAATCATACATTGCATTTGTTCTATTAGGCCCATGTGTTCAATGATGGTATGAGGTATAACATTGGTTGTTGTCTCATCATCTACGTGTATCATATGTACTTTATATTGCCCAACCCATATGATTATAAAGAGAGGCACCTTGGTTACTTCATTGTTTTGGAGATTTGCATTGATTTCCCTATCATGAAACATGAGTGATGTTGACTTCGATTCCTTAGATGAAGAGGGTACCATGACTACATGAATAGACTTTTCATTAGTGGAGATGTCCTTGCTAATAGGAATGGAGGTCAACATCTTAACTAATGCCTCATAGTGGGCAAAAAAACTCATGATCAGGTCATATAAGCTCAAAGTTATGTTCATTTGTTTGAGTGATTACTTAACCTATTCCATTGCATTAAGGAAGTCTTTGTAATTAATCATTAATTTGTTATTTTTGACTTTCTCCGTGCACTCCAAAATATGAACTTCATGCTTGGGTTGTTGTTGTGGCCTAATATCCTTCTTTTCTCCTTTGGGTTTTAGCTCCTCCCATGTTTTACTTATTGAAATAGCCTGGGTTGTAGAGGTCATGGTAATAGATGAAATGGGAGTAGGATTTTGTGGGCTTAGTTCCTTCCTTTACTTGGTCTACTTATTAGTATTGTTCTTGGCTTTTTGTCCCACCTTCTATTATTTGGTTGGAAATTTCTTATTATCCCTACTTGATTGCAAGGAAGAAGATGTTGCATTGGCCACCATAGTGGGGTGTTTCATTGTTGGAGTGGGTCGTGTTGTAGAGGGCTTGGATACCCTTACAAAAAAAGGATCCTTAAATAGCATTTGTAGTGGCACCCTTACCACAAAAGGGGATCTTGAGAAAGTAGAAGCTAAAGAGTCTCTTTTGTTGCAAGGGGTACCCGAATCATGAATGGTTCCTTCATAGGTATTTGATTATCATCAACATTGAATGTAAATATAATGTATGAATTGTTTTTGGAATTAAATGGATCCTTATATACATCCATCAACTAGTTTTGAGGCCTAATTAGGTTTGAAGTATCTAGTACTAGTTTCCCCCTATTAATCATCTTCACCAACTCATCTTTAAGAATAAGGCAAAAATTGGTATCATGACTTGATAGTTGATGGTCATGGAAAAAGTGGTCAAGCTTAAAGTACTTAGGTATTGGAGGATCATCCTTAGTTGCTCAAGTGGGGTATTTTGCTATTTTTCATAACCTATCATGCCTCTTATAGTAAATCTCAATCATTTTCTTGTATTGAATCCTACCACTCTTTAATAGTTTGTCTAAAAGCTCTAATGGTTTAAGGGGTAACTTGGTATATTTCAACCAATCTTTCTACTTAAAGTTAGGCCTAGACTTAGTCAATGTAGTGGTCCAAAAGGTTGAGGGTTGGTTGTTATTGTTTGTAGAATGGACCTTGGATTGGTTAGTCTTTGATCCCTCATTACTTGATTTACTCTTCTTAGTCATGGTTCCGACTACTACATTATTTTTCCTATCATTCTCTTTGTCTTTACATGCATGTTATTTTTTATATGCCACATAGGTAGGATCATGGTTGGATTTTGTAGCATCTTCTATATGTATAGTATTGGAAAAGGATTAACTAAGAGATTGTGGATCAAGATAATATAATTTCAACTTTATGAAGTCGTTAGCCATCCCCTTGAAGACAACTAACAAATGTGTTTTAGTTATCAGCTTTGTTATCTTGTTAAGTAACGAATTCCATTGATAGATGACCTTCTACACTAGCTCAAAGGATCCTTGCTTAACCCTCATTAGTTATTCAAGTGTGGTATCAAGTTTCAAGTTGTACATGAAATGGTTAAAAAATTACAAAATTAGTTCATCAAAACAGGATATGGATCCTCTTGTAAACACATAGTACTAGTTAAGTGCTTTTCTTACCAGAGATAAGAAAAACTTGGATAATCAGTTGTGGCCATGTTTACACTAGTAAGTAGTTAGAGAAAAAAGATAATTAGATGAGCATTTGAATAACCTTCATTATTATACTTGATGAATTTTGGCATAGGGATACCAAGTTAATTGGTTGGACTCTAGTATTGATGGGAACATCTTGGTAAAAGTCCATTATCTTCATGGTTTGGGACGTTGAAGCTTTAAGCTTTAGTTAAGTCCTAGATCATTTGGAAAGCTTGATCTAGTCCTAGGGGTGCCCCTATTAGTTTTGGGATTTGAATGAACCATTGAGGCATGAGCTACAATGCCTTTGATCTTACTATTGGTTAGGGTACTGAGGGGAAAGGCTAAGTTACTACAATGGTAGGACCAAATAAAGAAAATGTTGTTTCTACCAATATTTGAGGTACAAATAGGATTAAATGGGTGTGTGACCCCTAGGTTACTTAGGGTCCCATGATGGACCCAATCTAGCCAATAAAATTATTTCTAGTGGTAACAACCATTAAACATGGTTGCACAGATCGAGGTTGGATGGCAAATAGTACTAACAGATTGTACATGGCTAGCTATTGTAACAACTATGTTTGGTGTGTTACAATCACCAAATTAGGTACAAACATGGTTGGATAAGAAGAAGACGAAGGTTTAGGGATGTACCCCATGGAAGAACTGAGGGGGGGGGGTGTTGAGCTGGGCATGCTAGCTTTAAAGTTATTTATTGAAAAAGCCCAACTAGGACATTTTCATGTTCAGACTTAGCCCCAAACTCATCCTCTTCCTCATGTTGTCCTTTTAAGCTAGGCTTATGATCCTCTTCCTCCATCTCAATAATCTAAAATAGAATTTTCACATAAGATAGAGTTAGAAATATTTTATCTTATGAGGAAGGGATATATTCCTTCACATTATAGTGGATAAGCTTATACTCATGTTTGGCTTTAGCTTCCCCACATGGAATGAGTAGGCCAATCTATATCTTAGCATAAATGAATTTATTATGATCTTCATTTATGGTTGAGAAATCAGGAATTTTCCTCCTTAGCCTTTAGGATTTCCTACATTCAACTATGGTAGGGTCTTTGGGGTCATAGACCCTTATGGCTTGTTGTCTAGATCTAGCATAAATGATGTTAAAGGGAAAAATGATAGACTAGCTAAAAGACATGTTAAAAATCCAGTTCTTGGCTCTTTTGGCCTTTTTGAATATTTTTAGTATAAACATAGTAAGTAGGATAACCTACTAACGTAGTAAACAAAAAATAGAAAGGTAGTGGAAAATAGTTACAAAGTAGTGAAAATGGAAAAAAGGAAAAGTGGTTTACCTACTTGATGGAAATAGGTGTCAAAGTAAGAATGGCATTGAATAGAATGGTGTTGAATGGAATGGGCGTTGCAATAGACAAGAAATTTGCAGTAGACAAAAAAATTGAAGCAAAACCCAACTCTATTACTACTACTACACCAAGGCTTGCACCAAAGGTTTTGATAGCCAATGCTAGTTTTAAAGTTATGATGGAATAATGGAATGATAGAAACATAATAGACTTGGAATTAAAATAAAATGGTTGAAATAGATTTATGGCCAAGAATTTGAAGGGAGGCCGTCCTTCTAGTGCTAGAAAACTGTTCGAGCTAGAAATATGGGTTGCTAGAATGGAAAAATTAAAAAATCGAAGCATTGAAATAGTTTAAACTCCAAATCCTAAGGCCCTCTGAAAAATGAGACTTAGCATAGGCTAACACAACAAACATTAGAAAAATTTGAGGCAAAGATCAATAAGATGTTGGAATGGACGTATCAAAAGTGCGGAGAATATATCGATATCATTAGAGATAGAGTTTTGACAACCCAAGAAGTAGGAAAAAATAGTAGACAATTGGAAAGAAGGGATAAGAAAAATAAGAGCTCAACTGCCAATCATACGTATGAATGCAACATATGCCTATACGATCACCGCAAGGGCCAATGCCCAATATTGTTACATTTACATGAGCATTGGGGAAACATGTTACATCTAGAGTTCATACAGAGATACTTTGTTTGATCATAGTGGCAACAATCCCAGTCATGGGGGAAGCCATCCCTAAACTAAAGACACCCTTTGTATCCTCCAAATCCAAATGCTTATCTGGTTCAACATCATGTTTCTCCAGCTGGGCCAACATACTCTATCTCATCATAGTACCATTCTTCTCAATACTATCAGCCCATACCCTCAACACAACCACCACCTTGTGCACCTAATACTCCTAAATTTCAACATTTTCATTTTTTCCCTCCTTCTACATCGCCACCAACTATTCCTAAGGTTTCTACACCGCAGCAACAACCCACGAACATTACTTGTGCTACTACTTCCAACAATAGTGAGAGGCCTCCTCAACATCCAATGTGTCCCTTCTTTAAACATGACCATAAGAAGGGAAAACATAATTCTGAGGCCACTACATCCTCCAACTCAGCACAAGTCCCACACTATGGTGCACCCTTATCTTAGAAACCAACGCCTCATGTAACTCCATCAGGGCCACCAACTCACACTCCAACAACAATACGGTCCAATGAACACAAGAATAGACAGTGAAAACCTAATCCTTGCATACCATCTAATGGTCCCAAATATCATAGTTGGTCAACTTGTTATCTGGGAACTACATTGTATAAATTTCCCCACTATGCCTACTATAATCAAGTGTGTGAACCCCGGTGGGGTAAGTATGACCGGGCCCCAATATTTCCAACATGCAAGGATCCTCATTTTCCATTTATTAATCCTTTCCATGCTCAACAGTTTAGTTATGGGGGATATCACCCATCCTAATAACAAGCAAGATTAATAACCATTTTTTATTTTTCTTTAATTGTTTAGTTTTTGTTTTCTAGTTTTTCATTTTTCAACTTTTTGTTTCATCTGTTTATCTTTTTGTGTTTTTGTCTTTTTACATTTTTGTAAGTAATCTTGTCTATGAATAAAACACTCATGTGGATCATTTTTTGAGGTGTGTTCTATGTTATAAAGGTTTGTGCAATTAATTATTTGGATAGTGAGCCCATTACACCCACTCATCCATTCTACAAATAAGAGGTTCTATTCAAGGGTACAATGATATTCTTGACATTCCTCAAACATAAAATTAATTTTGTGTTCATTGTACCCAAAATGAAGAAGGATGGACCAAGAAGAAATGATTAGGGTGTGACATCAATGGGACTTGCGAATTCTCTTTGGTGACGTCTGTGAGAGTTATCATGCAATGTGGTTGTACTAAGATCCTTGTAGATCTAATGAAAAATTGGAGTAAGAGTAATCAAAAGGGCACTCAAAAATCCAATGCTGTTCTAGGGTGTCCCATTGGAAAGACATGCACCCATGCCTGAAGGTTGGTGGCTTTTTTGGATTCAGTATTCAAAAAAGAAAAGAAAAAGAAGAGAAAAAGTAAAACAAAAAGAAAAGTGCCACAAAACAAAAATCACTCCTCCCTTGGACGAAACGCCAAGTGATCGTACACCTTGTTGTTATGGTGCTCTCATAGTTGTTCATCATGGGATGAAACAATGCAATGTCACTAATTAGAAGGATGGACCTGGTCCTGATCTTGGAATGAAGGGTTGATGATACCTTAATCATGCTTTCTATGGAGGATTCACTATGCCCTAGGTTAGTTACCTGATGTCCCAATCTCTACGATCCCTTCTATATTTTGTCTCATCTCACTATTCATGTAATTGTAGCTTCTGTCCCATGTAGCATAGAATTCTTACCTCATTTTGATGATAATTACATGTGTGTGTTTTGTGGAATCGGTGAAGATTATATTTAACCCTTCTAGTTTCCATGGACACTTTAAGTGTGGTTACACAAGGGCATTATAGGTTGAAACCTGCTTTGGGGAGGACCCACTTGTGTAATATTTTATAATCTTCACTTATGATATAGCTCACACACACCATTTCTTACCCTCAACTTATTTTTCATAACATTCTTTCCTTACTATTATCCCTATGAATTTCAACGTTCCCATGAACCATCACATAACCTTTTTCTTACCACCCAAGGTTTTATTGATAAAATCCACACCATTCTCATTAATTGTGCCTTTCAAATCAATGGAATTGCCCTATAGCTCCTTCATAATAGACCAATGTCCTCAGCTTATAACGTTGATTTAATGAAAATCCTTTAAAAATTTGGTATTTTTATTGTGCTTCATGTCACTAGGGCCATGATATCACGTACGCAATATCGCGATCAACATGGTATCGCATATGCGATGTATTGTATGCGATACCACGTCCTCGCAACCTATAAATAGGTGACCCCCCTGCAACACTTAGCATCATTTTTTCCATTCACACGGGGGAGTTTTCATTTTTTTTCTCTACAACTTGCGATTGAGAAACCCTTATTTTTCTAACTATATCTCGCTCGTTGGTACTCCGATTTTAATTTTGTTTGAACCTGCTTGAACCTAGAGTGTTTAGCTTAGTCATGGGGGAGGGACATCTGCTGAAAAGAACCTAACTTTTTTAAAATTTATCATCGCCCAAAGGACATCATCTAGGGTAATTAACTATAACACTTAGAATAATTGTGCCTAAAAATCATTTAATCCCTAGGTTTACCAAGAAACTAAAATGGAAAACCAGCTAGGTTACAAGACTCATTATTACAAGTTTTTCGAGCAATATCACACATGATAAAATAAGATCATTAATTAAGGCAAGTAGTAAGGTATAACTTAACTTCAAAAACAACCTTACTAATGCTTGACCCCATGTGATTGCAGATGCCCCTGAAATGTGGACAATAGGAAGGTCCTACTCAAGGTGCAATCAAACGATCTCAGAGAGGTGGAAGGCAAGATCCTATAGGAAAACATGCAGAATAAGAGGAACAATCATTCAACATTCATCAAGAATATCCTCCTACCGTATGGTCTAGGCAAGCAGAAGGAGGAGCTAATGTAGTGCCTAAATAGGGACAACATCTTACGTTGCCCCAAGATTGTGTTCAGGCCATACATGAAAAGTCCACATTCACTTTGGTGATTGTGGAATTGAACTTCAAATCTTTTGTAGAGTTTTCTCTTGAGGCTGTTAGGGATCACCTCAAAGGATCCCCATTATGACCTACCCTTTCTAAAAGCTATGCCTAGTACCTAGGAGAGACGTACCAATTTTGGCACAATAGGGAGCAAGGCACCACTGTCAATATTTGTGGTGTGACTATTGATTTCTCTATTCAATCCATTTTGGAAGTATTAAACCTTCTGAATACAGGGCCAAAGGTTTCTCAGAACTAGTTGGACATTTTCAGAACTGAGCAACTTAATAAACTATTGACAGAGAATAAAAGGGTGTGGAAGAAAAAGAGAAGGCTGACTGGGATGCCTCTATGGCACAAGCACAAACTTACACATGCGCCGAGGTACTCAAGGCCTTACAAGAGGAGAAACTCTAGTCCATACATCAACACCATCAAATCCAAAGACCTGGAGCACAAGAAAATGGAAACACACCTATGGAGGAGCCACCACCACTAGGAACTACATGAGCTCCACCATTTTGTAATCATAGGATATTCTTTTGTGTTGTGTCTCAATTTTGTTCTGAATCCACACTTCGGCATGAATCCATTCTAGTTAATTAATAATCCCATACCTATCCACTGTGTAATCAATGGAGCTTGTTCTCTCTGTAACTCGAGGATTAGTTTTCATTCAGTCATGGGGGTATGATGAGAAACAAGGGAGAGCCACCTCTGGTTGAGTGTAGGGGTACCTCACCACTCATCACATGGCTACATGATTGTAACCACTAAATCCATTGAAAAAATAATAATACTGATGCCCTTCTAATTTCTCCAAAATTTGGTCTATGTAAGGTAAAGGAAAATGATATTTCTTTGTGTTTTTATTGAGTTTCCTATAATCTACAAAAAATCTCCATTTTCCATCCTTTTTAGAAAATATAGTAATAGGACGTACCCATTTACTATCAACTATTGTATAAATAATTCCTACCTTCCAATGTTTTGAAATCTCATCCTTAATGATTTGTTTTAAAGCTAGATTAATTCATCTAGGGGGAATTCTTACCAATTTCACATTATCTTCTAGATGGATGTGATGTTAGTAGATGTTGGGTAGGATTCCTTGATGAAGGTACTCATAACTTCATGTAAATTCCTTAGACTTTCTATGTAAAACTACTAATGATTTTGCTTCTTTCTCATTAGAAAATTGGAAATTTATAATTAAACATTTATTGTTTTCAAGAAAAAAGTACTTAAGAGTACTAGGTAATTCTCTAAGATCCAAAGAATCAGTATCTGGTGGTTGAATTCTTTCTCCAATATTTCTTGATGTCAAATTCAAAATTTGATCAAGAACATCTTCTTGTTCATTTGTAGAGGGGTCTAAAGGTCTAAATGTTCTTCCTAAAAATTGTTTAATACTAATGTTTTTCTATCTTGTATCATTGCTAAATTGGGTATTGTGTAGAGCACTCTTGCTTCTTATAAAGCTTGATTTAATCAGTCCTCTTTTGCTTTAACATATATGTTAAGCATAAAAGTAAGATTAACAAAAGATAATTGGAGTTTCCCTAATCTACAATTGATTATCATAGTAGTTGTTTCTAACTAAGGTCTACCTAATATGATGGGGAAATAATCTAAATCTTTTACTTCCAACACTACAAAATTAACTAGGTATTTTCCTCTTTCAACCTATACTATTAAATCTTCCACTACTCATATAGGTTTTACATTAGAATCATCAGCCAAAGATATTGTCTTATTTGCCTTTCCTATATCCTCTAAATCAAGTGACCTAGTCATTTCAAGTGGCATGATATTAATACTACCTCCTATATCCAATAGGGCATTCTTAATATTTTGTCCATTTATATTAATTGGAATTGTAGGAACCCTTGGATATTGGTATTTTAGAACTTCATGGCTTTTTATAAATTGAGATATATTATCAACCAAATAAACTTGCTTAGGAATCTTTTCTTTTCTTTTCTTTGTGCATAGTTTCCTTAAGTATTTAGCATAAAGATATGTATCCTTTACAACTTTTTCTAAAGGAATATGCAAATATAACTCACTAAACATTTTTTTTGTATCAGCTTTGGCTATAAATTCCTCTTGCAATCATTTAGGGAAGGGGGGTAAAATTGTTCATCTGGGAAAAGGAGAAGAGGTTAATGGTTTTTATTTTTCCCTTATTGGTTGATTGTTTTTCTCATTTAATACTTATGGCTAAACTTTTTCTTGTGTCTCAACCTCTTGAAATCTAACCTTCTTTTGGGGTCTAGGCTCAATAGTCTTTTCATTCCTAGTAGTTATGCAATGCAATTGTTCCTTACCCTTCCTTTGAGATGTAGGATTTGGCTCAGGTTGAGAAGGTAATTCATTATTTATTAGGTCTTGAAATCATCTCTTTGTTTCATTCATAAATTGCCTACTTTCTTCAATGAAGGAAGCAATATTTTAAGTCATTTTATCCAAGTCTTCACTAGTTGGACTCTTGAAAGGTCTAAAATTACTTTGAGGAAATTATTTTTAGAAAGGTGGTCTTTAATGGAAAGTTGAAACACCACCAAGAAAATGCATGTTTCAACTCTTTTAGGCTTATAACTTTTACCCCATTAAACCCAAGGATGAATTTCGTTGTAAAATGTGAAGATTGTAATCCATGAGATGAAATATCACATACTTTATCTTTTGCAGCTGAAAAAATACCTCATAAGTTGTTTTAGCCTCACTTCTTAAGTGGAAAAAGTTCTAATATGTCTATATTTTGGATTGACAAGGATAAACATACCTTTTGGACTTCCAAAATTGGCATTTTCATGGGTTTTGTAGTGGGTATGCCCTTTACTACGCTGGAAGCACCTAGGCCTAGCATTGGGGGTTTGACTTTCATTCTCCCAACTATGGCCATCATAGTCACATCAAGGCCATAATTGCCACATCAAGGTTAGTGTTGGAGTGGTTGAAGTTTTATGTTTCATCAAATTTCAATGTTTCTTCAACAACTTGAATGTTGATACTGGAAGGCCATCATAGGTGGGAGACGCTAGTGTGGATGAAATGTTTGTTTACTATTTTTGGTGACCAACATGATTTTGGTGCCTTGGGGTTATCAAAACTTTCCAACATAAGTAGCTAGACTAGAATTAAATACCTACCACAATTGCACATTGCACCAATCTATCAGTGATCATGGCAAAAATTTATAGAAAAAATTCAGCAAACATATAACCTATATAAGCCAATTTTAAACACCTAAAAGGGGTTCTTTGATTATTCACTTCTTGAGTTTCATCACTCTATAAGAGATCAAAAGAAAAATATTTTAAAAAATCTTGAGTGTGGAACCTTTGGCCATTGTAAAACACTTGTAACCTTGGGCCTTATTTAAGACTTCCTAGAGCAATATTGGACTAGTTGGGCATTAATACTCCTAGTGTGATGCCTCTATTTTGACAACATTTCTTCACACACCTTACCCCCTGAGACCAATGATACAGATCTATGATAGGAACTAACAAGATATTTTAGTTTTGAAAGTTGGAAGCACCTATGTTGTGGAGCTAACTATGGTGCAAGACTCCTAGCTTTAAAAGGCTTTAAAATTCACCAAAGAAAACCCCTTGTGCATCCAAGAATCATTTGTACACATTATGAACTTTGTTTATTTAGGATATTTTCATTGTAATAAAATTTATAGTTCATTTACAATGCAAATTTTTTATAGTTTTAATTTGTCATTTACAATATTTACATTTTGTTTAGCTTCATTTACAATATTTTAGCTTCATTTTACATTTTTGAAGTCTCAGGGTGATTGGACAAATTGTCTAGAGTGCCTTGGATACTCTTTCTTAGAGGCCCTTGGGATCCAAGCTTAAAACTATCTCGTACCTATGATCTTCAATTTTCCAGCAACTAAATTTTCTAGGTGTAATAGTTTTATGGTGCTAGAAGGAGGGACTCCATCTAGGTTCTGCATCCAATCCTATCTTGCCATTTAAATAATATTTTTTGAAGTTAAAAGCCTTACATTTAAAAAATTTATTTTAAACTTTATTAAAAGTTTCTTGCCAAATAAAACCAATGTTTCCATCCATTGTCTTGCCACCAAAACCTAACATTGTGGATTCAAGTGATTTGGGTGTTCGAAAAATTTTCATAGCAACTTCTAGACTTTTAAAATTCATCATGGTTATAAGTTGAACTTGTCCTTTTATGTTCCAAAGGCCAACGTTGCTCTACCACAACCAACCAAACCCTCCACTATGAAATTTTCTAACAAAGTCAGTGTTGGTTCCTCTTCAAACACAACCATAACTCTTTAAAAATCAAAATTTTACATTCATTTTTTCAAAACAAATAAACTCGGGCAAAGAGAGGGTACCCTAGTGCAATGTTGTTGGGTGAGATAATTATCCATTACTTACCCCTTCCCCCACCCCCACCCCCCACTCCCCCTTCTATCCTAGCCATTACTAGAAAAGCCAACATAGTTGGTATTTCCAATGTTAAAACCATTACATTTTTCTTAAGTACAAGTTGTGCCCCTTGTCACTAGAACCTACACTATATTTTTTACTTACAATTTATAACATTTTATAGCCATATTCATTTTTTCATCTTGAATAATTCCACTTGTTGAAATTTTAATTTAAATAATTAATTATACATTTTATTAAGACAAATTTAAACTAGTAAACATGTCTTTTAGCTAGTCAACTATGTTACACTTCATCCTAATTGATATGACATATAACCAAAATGTTGTGATGATACCAAAACTAAGCATAGGTAATCACTTAGATTAAGTGGATAAAACCCAAATTTTTTTATCATAAATAAAGATCACTACAACTTGATTTGTGCTAGAATCTAGGCTAGCCTACTCATTGAAACACCAGCAAATTTACATGTTGTAACCTTTGTAACCCCATCCCATGAACCTTGAGGCTAAACCACATTGTAAATGTGAAGATTGTAACCCATATGAGGATTTTGGAGGGGTCAAAAATGCCTTTTCCAATGCCAAAAATGGTAGTTTGATGGGTTTTATGGGGTTGTACACTTTTCTACATTGGAAAACTCCTACAAGGGGTAAATCTCATCTACCCCCAACATGTGGGAATCAACCAATCTAAAGTGCTATAGGGTGTATATATCACCTACCCCTAGCATAAAAATGAAAAAATTTAGCCTAGAGAGGTTTGGCTTTACTCCAAGCTTTGATCTTTCATCCACTCCAACATTGATACCTCCTCCCTAGCATAGAAGTAACATGGCCAAGATTTGAACATCACATTACTTTTAGCAAGGACCATGCGATGTTAGCATGGTAGGAGTAAATCTAGCATAGAAGTAGGATAACTCAGGCTATAGGGGTTTTCCTGTATCCCCAATGTTGATCTTTCATCCCCTCCAACGTTGACACATCCTTCCCACCATAGGAGTAACATGGCCAAGATTTGAACATCACATCAACTTTAGCAAGGATCTTATAATGTCAACATGGAAGGAGTAAAGCCAATGTGAAAGGAGTAAGGCTAGGATCCCCCCATTACTATTTTTGTTAATAGAATGATCATGGGAATATGACACTTCTTATACATGGTAACCCCTTTGGATTTTTGGCACCTACCTGTCTAAACGTGGTAGAAATTTGTAGCAATTTTCAGCCAAATCTATTAGCCATTTGTAGCAAATTTACAACCCAAATCATGGTCAAAGACCAATAAAAGCTAAACCCTCATAACATTTCAAGGTTCCCATGATTTTTGGAGTTGCACATTCTTTGTAGTTACACATTTTTGGCACTCTAAGCATTTTGGCATCCAAGAGCTCTTGCTTTCTAGTAGAACTTCAGCTTCTTGAGGCCTACTAACATACTACCATTATAGCCCTATTACCCCCTTGTGATTTGTGGGCCTAGACTATCAATGATACCCCCTAGGATCCCTAAATATTAGTGTGGACCATTTTTACAACCTCTATCCTTCACATTTCACAACCTTACTAGAGATCCACATTGTAGATTTTGGATAGTAGTAGAGGAAGTTTGATAACAATGGGAGTCGGTGAGCATCTAGATCATGAAGTGGATTCCATCAGCTTCAACAAACTTGGAACCCCTGCCCAAGTGAACTCCCGTTTGTTCTCCTATGGGTACTTTTATACACATCTCTAAACTTATTCTTTATTTGATTAATAATTCTTATAGTTTAATTTTGTGTGCAATTTATTCTCATTTTGGATTTTTAGTTTTACAATTTTTTATAACCCGATTTTGCACCCTGCTAAGTCCCTAGGTGATCTATTAAACCATCCATGGCACCTTCAACTCCATTTTTTCTTGGAGGACCTATGGATTTGGAGTTGAGGCTATTTCAATTGATATTTTCAATATTCCAGCAATTGAATTTTTCATTTGCTATATTTTCTTGGCACTAGAAGGAGGACCTTTGCCCAATTTCATCACTAAAATCTATTCTTCCTATAGCTACTATTGACAACTAAGTTATAATTTTTATTTTATTAGTGCAACCCTCTTGTTAGCCAAGATAAACACTATAGTTTAGTTTCCTCTAATCCCAAAACCCAACATGGGAATGTTAGGTGTTTGGATTGTGCAGTTTGTATGGCAATTGCTAGGAGTCCCCAAAGCTAGCATTGATCTTCTCGATCCACCTCTACCCTCTTGTTGCGATATTTTCATAGAAAAATAAACATTGGTTTTGATACCAACCAAACCTCCTTTCCCCTCCTCTTATTGTGAAATTTGGTAGCTTAACAAAATTATTTTGTAGAAATTTTCAAGTTTCCACTTTGATTGCCAAACTTTCCTTCCCCCTACCCCCTCACCAACATTGGAATAGGAAAGTGTGATATCCTCCTATCTCATCTCCTTCCTTCCTTCCATGTTGGTGAGGCTTGGTGTCAATGTTCTTAGCTTTCTATTTCTAGTAAAGTGGTGTACCCCCTTTTACCCACCACTTACTACTTACAGTAAGTGATTTGTTTTGGTCATTTTTCACTAGATTTAAACTTTTTGACAATTCCAATTACTAGAACTTGAATTTTCTTTTCTTTCATTAGTATTTTTAATAATCCTTTCTCCTTTCATCAATTTTGGAATAAGAAGGTATGAGATCCCCTCATCTCATCCCCATCATTCCTCCTTGCCATACATAGCATAGAAGGTAGCTAGGAAGCCAACGTGGGTGAAGTTTGTTACAACCATTTTCACCCTTTTACTTTTGGTAAAGGGGTATACCCCCCTTATGCCCACCTACTATTTATAGTAAGTACTTTTTTTTAGTCATTTTTACTTCTTCTAAAATTTTTTGAATTTTACTTGCTAGAGTTTACTTCTATTTTTACCTTTAATAGCCTATCTTAAGCTATTTTTAGCATGATAGCCATGTCTCTCCCACAATTGATCAAGTTGCCTTACAACTATACCAACAATGGATCTAATCAACAATACATGAGTGTCTATGACCTCAAAGATCCTATCATGATAGAATGTAGATAATTCCTAAGACTTAGTAGTTAAAGTTTAGGGTTATTTGTAATAAATGAAGAGCACTATATCTTCATTTACATTACGATCTAGGTTGGCATGCTAATCCCATGAGTGGAAGTAGAAGCCAATAGAGAATCTGAGTTCATGCATCATAGTCAGAAGGAGTATATTTCCTCCCCCTATGACCAAATGTCTCTTACTTACATCTATGATAGCATCTTAACCCTCATCATTAAGGTTGATGAAGATAAATGGAAGGCTACTTCCAATGCGCAACTAGAGGAGCAAGATGAATTTTTGGTGGAGTATGAGCTTGAGAACCCTTTGGAAGGACTGTTCCAACAAGGGACCCCCAAGGACATGGTGCCCACCTCTACCCACATCACCTCTTCCTCTACGCATGTTCCACTACTTTCATCACCACCATACTTGACCATGTTTGAGCTAATGCCAATCATCATTGTGCACTAAGCATAATTAGTGTCATAGCAAATCACTTTTCATCTCTCCATGCCACTTGACACTTAGCCTAGGTTAGTACGACTAACATTATTGGTAGTTAATATTAACTCGTTGACTAGTCACGTGGGGCTCACCATGGGACCTCAAGCATCCTAGGAATCACATACCTACTTTGTTCCATTTATGCCATAGATACAAAAAGAAACATCTTTTTCCTTATTTTGCCCATATACTATAACCATGATGCAAAATCTTCCCTCTATCTTACAACTAATAGTGAGGCCACAAGCCTTCCAACAAACACCACAACAATATGTGAAAATGCCATAACCAATGAGGACATCATAGGGCCTAGATTAGGCCTTCTAGATGATCTAGGACCTAATAGAGAAGTTAAAGAGGCTTAAGGCATCTACTTTCAAAAGTGTTACGGTCATGGATTTTTACCAAGATAATCCCATTAGTCTTATGATCTCATCCTTGATGCTTCCTCTTAGTGTCTCCATTTCTCAATTTAGTAAATACAATGGAGAAGGTGATCCCAACACTCACCTTATTTCTTGATGCTTCGAGTGCTTGCTATTGCAACCATGTAAGTACATGATCATGAGAAGTTTTCCTATGTCCTTGACTAGGAAAATTCTTGACTAGCACTATGCCTTATGGAGAGGATTTTTATTCTTTCTTGAACACTTGAAAGCCCACTTTATTAACCACTTGAAGTATAACTTGAAGCCTGACACCACATTTGAACAACTAATGAAGGTCAAGCAAGGACCCCTAGAACTAATGCAGAAGTTTATCCAATGATGGAATGATATGCTTAACAAAATACTAGAGTATATAGTTGAAACAAACCTTTTGGCTATAAGGGATGGCTAATGACTTTATCAAGTCCAAGCTATAGTATATTGATCCATTGACACTTAGTTAGGCATTCTCCTAGACTAAGAACATAGAGGATGGCACAAAGGTCAGTCATAACCTAGACTACATGGCATACAAAAATCAACACACACAAAGGGACAAAGAGAAGAATAAAAAAAATAATGTGGCTATAGCAATAGTAACCAAAGAGGCAAATACCACTAACTAGGGGCCAATGGCCAACCTATCCAAAGCCCCTACTAATAACCTAGATAACTAGTCATCAACCTCTAGGGCCACCACATCAATAATAACTAGACCCAACTTTGAAAGAAAGAACAGGTCTAAATATACTAGGCTTCTATTAAAACCATCTAAGATATTAGACTAGATATTAAAAATTGGATTCATTCAATATAGTAAGATGATTGAAGCTTCCTAAAAGAAGCATGCGAGGCTATGTGAGATAGCCAAAGACCCAAAAAGAAGAACAAAACATGATTCATAGCTACCTAAATATTTGAAGTTAGACTAATTTTACCACTATTACCTGAAACACACCAAATTTTCATTATATTTTAAGTTAAAACCTTTGTGCTCCAATCCAATGAAACACAAGATAATTCTTCATTATAAATGCGAAGGTTGTAACACATAAAAGGAAAATCTCATATGTTTCATACTTTTATGATAAAATTGCTTCATAAGTGACCAAAGCCTCATTTCCCAATTGAAAAATGTCACCTAGTATCTATATTTGAGCTTGGGAAAATAAAAAAATTCCTTTTGGAATGTTAAAAATAGCAATTTGATGTGTTTTATAGGGGGGTGTATGCTTTGCTTTATGCTAACACACCCCCTGTCGGAGGGTAAGCAAGATAGGAGACTTCATTGCTAGCATGCAGGAGTGTAAGGGGGTAGAACTCACATACCCCCTAGCATGGGAAAGGGGATGACATAGCCTAGAGGGGGTTAACCCTCATCCCTATCATTAACCATTCATCCCCCCTCAATGTTGACACTTTTTCCCCTAGTGGAAGGGAGTTAGACAACATGGAGGGGGTAGACAGCTAGGATGCATGAATGGTGAACATCACCTACCCCCCATAAACATGGTATCTAATTTTAAATGATCATATTATCAAATTTGCAACCAATCAATTAGCAATTTGGCAACCAATTTGTAGCCAATCAGTTAGTCATCTATAGCCTATTTGCAACACAAATCATGGATGTAACCCTATAAAAACCAAACCTTGGAACCATGAGAAGGTTCCACACTTTTGCAATTTAGCACCCTTGGCATTTTGGCATTCAAGAGCTCTTTCTTCCTTCAAAAAAAAAGCACTCCTTGATGCTTAGCAATGTGGATCACTTTGCAACTTGTTATCCCCTGTTATTTTCCTCTTTTGGATTTGTGTGTCAACATTACCCCCCAAGGATCACCAAATCCCAATGTGGTGCACTTTGGTCATCCCAATCCTTCACATTTATATAACCCCCAACATTAAGCAATGTTACAAATATAAAGAGAATTCAAAGGAGGTTCAATAGCATTAGGAGTGGAAGACATACCAAATTGTAAAGTTGATTGTGGCTTCAATGGACTTTGAACCTCTACCCAAGTGAACTCCCTTTTGGCCCCCTCTTACACACCGATTTTGTACACATATTTAAACTCGTTCATTATTCATTTAATGAAATTTATGATTTTATATTGTGCACAATTTCATATCTAATTGTTATATTTCAATTCATTGTTTCATAGATTTGCATATTTCTATACTTTTTATTGGGTTATCTAGTGGACCATCTAGGGTGCCCTGAATCCCATTTTTCTTTATGAAGGCCCAAGGTGATTTGGGATTGAGGCTGCCTGTGGTTGAGAATCCTTGGTTTCTTCTAATGATCGAGATTTTTTGTTGCAATAGTTTCTTGACACTAGAAGGAGGGCCTTTGCCTATATTCTAAAGTCAAATATAGTTGCCCCATATCTAACATTCCTTACCTACTAGAAATTTTTTATTTTTGTAGAAAAAAAAAAAACCTTAAAACCCTTTTTAAAATCCAACACTAGCACTCAACCCCTTGTAGTACGAATCCTACTGTTAAAGTTGTAGGTAGTTGGGTGTTTATTTTCCTAACATTTGTTGTGAATTTTAGTAGCCAAAATCAAGGTTGAACACCTACATACCAATGTTACACATTGGAAATAATTCTCTTAAGAAAACCAATGTTTCCATCCTCACCAACCAAAAATACTTTCCCCTTCTTTTGTGATTGAATTTGGGTAGTTTCTAAAACCATTTTTAGAAAATTGAAGGTTTCTATTTTGGCTGTTCCACTTTCTCCCACTTTCACCAATGTTGGTTTTAGAAGGTGTGAGATCCCCACATCTCACCCCTTCTTGCCCCCCCTACAATACTTGGGGGTGTGATAGCTAGGAGACCAACGTGGATGAAGCTTGACCCAAACATTCTTAGCTTGCCATTTTAGGTAAAGGGGTAAAGCCCCCTTATCCCCCACTTACTACTTATAGTAAGTAATTTATTTGTGATCATTTTTACTCATTTAAATTAGATTTAAACTGCATATCCATTACACCTATCAAAATTTCCATCCGTTTCACTACAGCTTTAATAGTTTTCATGCCCCTTTTTACCAATGTTGGCTTTGTGAGGTGTGAGATCCCCCCATCTCACCCCCTCTTTTTCCCCTACCATACTTAGTTATGTGATAGCTAGTAAGCTAGCATTGGCATCAAGGATTATGAAAACTAGAATGTTGGTGTCGGTAAATTTTTCCATCACCTTTGAACCTTTTCATTTTGGGTAAGGGAGTTTACCCCCCTTAGCCCAAACTTGCTATTTTTAGTGAGTATCCCATTTTTTATTCTTTTGCTTCTTTTGATTACTCTTCATTTTCATTTATTGGAATCTATTACATTATTTCTTTTCATAGCCTATCTTGAGCAGTTTCCATTAAAATAGCCATGTCTCTCCCATGATCAACTAATTTTCCTTATATTTACAATGATGATGGGTTAGATCAACAAGTTGTGAGAGTCTATGATCCCAAAGACCCTAACATCATGGAGTGTAGATGATCTTTAAGAGTCATAGGGAAAAGTCCTAATTTTTCACCTATAAATGAAGATCACCATAACTTCATTTGTGCTAAAATATAGGTAGATATGTTAGTTCCATGAATTGAAGCTAAGACCAAGAGGGAGTTCAAACTCATACACAAGGATGGGAAAAAATACATCCCTTCCTTGTATGATCAAATTCCTCTTATGGACATCTATGATAACATCCTAGCCTAATTGATTACCATGGAAAAAGAATATGAGAAGCATACCTTCGAGGAAAAACATGGAGAAGAGGATGAATTTAGGGTAGAATATGAGCTTGAAGCCATCCTGGGAGGATTGTTCCAACAAACATCCCCCAAGGCCATAGAGCCTTCCTCCAATGCTTTTGTTTCCTGTATGGGCATGGTGCCACCATCTTCCACTCCTTCATACCCTACTATGGCAAATTCCACACCTATTATAACCACACATTAAACTCAAGCAATGTCATAAACAATAAATCATAACACATTAAAGCCTTTTACAACATAGTCTCAATATATAAAACCATCAACAATGGCTTTCACTACTACAAATCCACTAACTACATATATGGGATCCATTATGAGTCCCCAAGGAACATAGGGGTCACATACCTCCTTTATCCCATTTGTGCCTAAAGTATCAGCATAAACATCCTTTTCTTTTCTTGGCCCACAAGTCAAAAACATAGCATAAACTCTTAATTTTGTCATGCAACCCATAGCAAGGCCACAAGCCTCACAACAGATACCATAACCATATGTGTAGGCCTCATAGCTAGTGGGACCACCATAGGGCCTAGATTAAGCCTTCTAGATGATGCAGGACTTGACAAAGGAGTTAAAGAGGCTTAAAGCTTCTACATCCCAAAGTGTAAAGATCATGATCTTCTACTAGGATGATCTTATTAATCCTATGATCTCACCTTTGACACTTCCTCCTGGTGTCCTTGTTTCCCAATTTGCAAATACAATGAAGAAGGTAATCCTAATGGGCATAATAGACAACTTATTAAAAATAGTAAAAGCCTGTTTTCTTGAAAAACATATAAAAAAAATTACAACATAAGTTATGATCATCAAGAGCATGGAGATTGACAATTCCAACTATAACAACCACATCCATCCTCAAAAGGGTAAGGTGCTACAACCAAATTTAGACTAATTAACATAGCATTACTATAAAATTCATACAAAATTCATCTCAGTTCCAATTTCAATGATTCCACCATGAATGGAACACTAAAATCATAAAATTTCTAGCCATGAACATTACAACCAAAAACATGTAACAATTCTTGTACAAAACATAACCAAAAATAACAAAACCGTAGCTATCACCATCAAACCCCATTTGTGCAAGCTCCAAATGGAATGATTCCACCACCGTTTGAAAGCTTGAATCAAGTCCTACATATCCATACTCAATAAAAATTCAAAATCCTAGCCACGTTTTGAAAAAAATTCATTAATGTGGAATAAAATCTGAGAAATGGCACAAATCGTTGATTATACAACCAAACCAAAATAGCCATAACATGACCAATACAACTCCAAATTAAACAAGACCATAGCCATTTCAAAGCTTAAATATAATAATAAAAATTTAAAAAATTATATTTTGAAAAAATGAAGTCATTTTTCTAATAAAAAATACACAATATAACTTGATTCTTTGAACCAAAAAGCATAAAAAAAATTGACATTATATAGCCATAGCTTATAGCCAAAATAGCCAAACTAGCATTAATCCATTATAAAAAGGATCAAAATAAATGGGTAGGATGTCATTAGAATTTAATTTTAATGAATACTTAGCCCTAGATTTAAGAAAAATGGCCCCAACATGAGATTTTTAGAAAAAACACTTGAAAAAGCAAGCCTAATTTCAGAAATCTTATTTACCTAGGAAAAAATAGTAAAATAACCCTAGATCCACATGAAAATGGCCAAAACATGTTGTATAATTTTTTTATAATTCCATTTTATTGATTCCTTTTCATTATATCTAATAAAAATGACTTTTTTCTACCAATAAAAGCACAAAAACACCTAGAATACCATGAAAAAGGCAAAGAATGGCCTTCCTTCGAACTGATGAGGAAGTTCATGGATGGAAATAGCCTTGGGAAAGGTGGAAACCCTTTTTTTAACCTCATATAATGCTTGAATGTGTGGATTCTTTCTATTTTTCATCATACAGATGATCAACATCGGGAGAATACTTTGAATTTGAAGAAGGTAAAACCTCAACACTGGCCAAAAGAGAGAAGAGAAGTTTCAATGCTAAAGGTTGACAAGATTTGCTACAAAAAATGGATGCAAAAGCTCTCATCCACTACATTGATTGATATAATGGTAGATTGTGATGATTTTTCATAAGTTTTGACATTAAAAACACATAAAACCCAATGTTTCCACCCCAAAACCCTACTTGCTAATTCTGTGTATGACAACTCCACATACACTAAAGTCTAAGGGGGGAAAAGTATCCTCCACACAGGGAGTGAGTCGGGGTAGGGGAGAAATAGCAACTACCTTTGTTTTTTCTTAATTTTTTACTTTTTATATTTGTAAAACCATGGGCCTTACCTTGTGCTCTAACACATGCTACTTTTTGGGTTGGTAGCTAATCAACATTGGGGTTTCATCCCTTCAACATATAGAACAACATCCAAGCCTTAACCCCCATGCATCCAGATTGGGGGTACCATACTCAACGTGGAAGCATTTCCTCCACCCCATAAAAAACATAAAAATATAACTTTCTTTTCATATTTAGTAGTTTCTACTAGCAGCATATAACCTTAGTCTCTAAAAGAGGATCAAACATTTCTAAAATAGGTACCTTGGGAGTACCCCCTAGGGTGTTGTGGGGGGGGGGGGGGGGGGGTGTGGGTTGGTTTTAGTGTGAAACAAAAGGGGGTAACCCCCATTCATATCCCCACTACTCACTACACCCATATCTAATCTCTAGAAGGAGCCTACATAACCAAAAGCCTATCTAATCACTCTGGACAACCTCTAAACCTTGGAAAACTTAGTTAAAAATGATTAAAACCTTTTAATTCAGTGGTTTCCCACTTGGGAGAGGCCACATCCATGCTAAACACCTTGATCCTAGCATGTATGGATAGGAAGCAATACAAAATTCCATAAATTGATAATCTAGCTATATAAATTGACCATCTAGTTACCATGTTTGACCTTTATACTTTTGTATAGCCTCCAATAGCCTATCTCTTTAATTTAAGCAAGCCAACTTGCAACCTTATATCATACCCCATGTTGGTTAATCCCCCCCTCCATGTCATCTAGTGTGGGGTCAACATGGTGGTTTAAGAAAGTATAATATAAAAGACCCTCTTCCCCAACCTCTAGTAATAATAGTTCTTAGATTGAGAGTCTTACTACCTATCTGTGAGCTTCCGTAGTTAATAACCCCTTTGGTTCTTACTTCCTTCTGATCCTCCACATTGACACAACCGTATGGAGGGGGGCCTTAGTGTGGAAACAAAAGGATAACCTTTAAATCTAATTTACAAACTTCAAAACTGATAAATTTTAATGTTGGATGATGTCTAGCAACTTTGGCAACCCCAAAAATGCATATGCATGCCCAAAATTAATCAAAATTTGTCAAAAATTAGCCCCTTGGGATCTTCCATGCTGACACACCCTCCTAGAGGGGTTCTTAGTGTGGAAGCAAGGGCGTCACTCCAAAAAATGATCAAAAATCCTTAAAATCAATAACTTTTAACCTTGGGAAATACCCAATAGCTCCAGTAACCCTAAGAATGCACATGCATGTTCATAACTAGTCAAAATTCATCAAACATCAACCCCTTGGGATCCTCCATGCTAACACATCCCCTAGAGGGGGGCTTAGTGTGGAAATAAGGGGATAACTCAAAAAATCATTAAATGACCTTAAAACTAACAACATTTGATCTTCGAAACTATCTAGCATCTCCATCAACCCCATGAATGCAGATGCATTTCCAAAATTGACCAAAATTTGTTAAAAATTAGTCCCTTGGAGTCTTCCACACTAACACACCTCCTAGAGGAGGGGGGGGGGAGGGGAGGGGGGTGTGGGGTGGGGTGGGGTAGGTGGTAGGCATAGCATGGAAACAAACATGTAATGTATGAAAACTAGTAAATGTCCTTGAAATTGGTAACTTTTGATCTTGTGTAGTTTCTAGCAACTTTGGCAACCCCATGAATGTATATCCATGTCAAAAACTAATCAAAATTTATCAAAAATTAGTTTCTTGAAGTATTTCATGCTAAAACATCCCCTATAAAATGGGGGCTTAGCATTGAAAAAGTGGGGTAACCTTGGAAAACCATGAAGTGATCTTAAAACTAATAAATTTTAACATTGGATGATGTTGAGTAGCCTTGGCAACCTCAGAAATGCACATGCAAGCCCAAGATTGGTCAAAATTCATCAAAAATCTATCCCTTGTGATCTTCTATGCTAACATAGCTCCTAGAGTTGGGGCTTAGTGTGGAAACAAGTGTGTAACCTTAAAAAATCTAAAAATGACCTTAAAATTGATAAATTATGACCTTGGATGATGCCTAGCAGCCATGTGAAGCTCAAAAATGCACATGCATGTCCATGACTAGTTAAAATTCATCAAAAATCAACTTCTTGTGATCTTCAACATTGACATATAACCCTAGAGGGGGAA
This sequence comes from Gnetum montanum, assembly GCA_015680685.1. Lineage (NCBI taxonomy): Eukaryota > Viridiplantae > Streptophyta > Gnetopsida > Gnetales > Gnetaceae > Gnetum > Gnetum montanum. Next base: position 67,327 of record MNCI01033122.1, read on the forward strand.
AGGGGGTTCAACATGGGAACAAGTGGGTAACCTTGAAAAACCTAAAAATGACATTAAAATTAATAAATTTTGACCTTGAGTGTTGCCCAATAGCTTTGACAACCCTGGTGATGAGTGGCGAGGTACCCCTACACTCAACCATACAAAACGAGCGTAGCACGTGCGATCCAGTCAAACTCCACAGACTAAATGCCGACACGCCCCATGGAACACTTGGGGTTAATCATTTGTTGTCTTCCTAGACTTACTTGTGTTTGTCACGGTGTATGGTTAAGTAAGTCCGAGGTATATGATTTTTATGGTCTTTTCTAGTTTTATCTCCTATGCTATGAGGTGAAGGGTTGAGAAAGCTAACTAGCTCTAACTAAGGACTAAGTCTACTTTAACTAGCGTTAGAATCCATTCCCACTTACCATACACACCCTAAACTATGCAATTGTGGCTACCAAACACTAATTGTTACTGGGATTACCACACGTAACCCACGTGCTCAAAGTGGTCGTACGGAGGCACTTAACTAGCCTAAATGTAATGAGCAGTTGAGTCCTTGACTAGCTGTACACATCCATAGATTCTCGTAATCAAGTCGTCTCATTCCACATTCTAGAAGTTGAGGGTGAGACAGACTAATCGCGATGAGCAGCCGATTCCTTGATTAGCCATACACATTCGTCAATGCTCGTAATCAAGTCATACTCATGCCACACTAATGTAGGTAATAAATAACAGGTAAGAAATAACAAGTAATAAACCTATTCCATGCATTGCAAGGTTTATCCACAAAGCTCGTCTTTATTTTCGTACACAACTTGCGTTCAGGTACAAAGCTACTTGAATAAAGATCCATTCACTTGGGGACTCCTACTATGGGCACATGGAAAATATTCTATCTCTGGAGTGATCAATCTACCAGAGTTTCCCTACTTCTAGCCTAGGATAGAAAATAAGGGGAGTGCCACCTCTTATTTATATATTTTGCGGTTGACTGCAATATTGTGTACACGATATCGTAGGGGATGATGTGATATCACATACACGATATTGTGGCTCATGCGAATCGCGTCTCATCATACCCCCATGATTGAATGAAAACTCATCCTTAAGTTCCTTACAATAATATTGGGAAGGTATGAAATTATTGAGGGGAATGGAACTAATGGGATGACATGTGAACGGATCATCATTACAAGACTTGACAAAAATGGTGTTCATGACAACAAGGGTGAACATCTTATTATAATGACATTAGGCCTTAGTTGG
>MNCI01033122.1:69195-96569 GCA_015680685.1 Gnetum montanum
GCCTCAAACCAACCGCTTCCAGTGACTTCACATCAATGCATTAGGCTAAACTATCCACTTGGATAACAAGGATGCATCTCCAAAGAGTCACCACCATTCTGACAAAAAAAATGAGAGAATGGGAAGCGAGAAGGGCCTTAGTTAGAGGAAACACTTTTGGTTCTATAACCAGTGCTTGTAACCCAAATATTTATTCTTTCTAAGGGGTGTGCTTTGAATTCTCACTTTGGTTCTTTTCTATTTTTTTTTGTGTTTTCATGTGTGAGAACCAAACCATCCAAAGACTTCTTATTTTTATTGGCTCAGCTTCTGATAATTGGGTAACATCGGAATGACAAGAAAATGCAAGAAAAAAACATCCAAGCACCCAAGAGAACGGCCAACATAAAAGCATCAAATTCTCTTGATGTCACACCCTTTGCAATCCTTGAGTCCTTCCTTAGTTTGANCGTCACACCCTTTGCAATCCTTGAGTCCTTCCTTAGTTTGAGAAATACCTAGTCACCGATTCATTTAAGTTCTTATTAAGAAGGGGACTGTACATTTCCAAGCCGAGAGAGACCATAGAAACTGGTGGATGGATGGATGAAGTGAACTCATTGCCTACCATATCAAAATAAACATACCTTAGTATCAACATTGTGACTTAAAGGTAAAAACCAAACATTAGCAATCAATATGAAAATAGTTCATACCATCACTCCGAACACATATTGGGTGACAAACCTATAGGGTGGATCACACACATACACACATACAAAATGGAAAAAGTATAACGATGTTGTAAAACAAAAAATAAGAAAAGTTAAAGAAATTTGTAAAACAAAAACTTAGAAAAGTTAAAGAAATTTGTAAAACAAAAATGTGTACGACAAAAACTTGTAAAAAAAATCAAAAAATAACTGAGTGCCCCATATGATCAGCATAGGTGGCCATCTCCCCCATGATTGAGTTGTAAGGGAGAGATCCGAAATAATGAGTGCCTATTTCAATTTCTTAAAAGTATCCAACTTCTCCCAATTGATGAACTTAGATTGAGGGATGGAAGTTGGCGACACTCATATTCCAATGTGTNAAGATTAACGCATACGGTTATGTTAACGCATACCATAATTGACTAGATTAAGGTAGGCCACCTTCCTAGGAAACTAACTGACCCTGGGAGTCCCTTAATCTATTTACAGATCATTGAAAATAAACCACATAGGGCTCTTCTTGACTCAGGTTCTGGAGTCAACTTAATATCACAAGAGATGTATCACGCCTGGAACCTTCCCCAACTTAAGAAGAGCAACATTCAACTAGAGCTGGTAGACCAGTCCATCACCATTCCCTTAGTATTGGTGGAGGACATCATTACCACTGTGTGTGGTTGGTCTTACCCAGCTGATTTTCTGGTGATTGAGGTTAACAACAATGAATGGGACTGCCCAATTATAATGGGAAGGGCATGGCTTAGTATAGTAGATGCATGCCTTAGGATCCGCGAGCTTTCCTTGGAAATCTCTAAGATAAACATATGTGGAAAGATCGAGAAGAAGAAAGTTCCATGCATCACATACAGTGATTCATCGGGTGATGACATGGAGGAATTGCCTCCATGTAACAGGTGTTCCCTTGAAACTTTGCAACAAAGATGCATGTATGTAGCAACCACACAAGAAATAGTAGACACCCTGTGGTTGATANCCAACCGCTTGATGTTGCAAGAGTTTGTCTGGGCTTTTTGTTTTGAAGAAATGTCTTCTCTTTTTATATTTGTTAGAACCAGTAGCAGGTTGAATATTTACAGCTCTCGCACCATGATGTTGTTGCGGTTGAGGAGGAAGTTCCCCTTGCATTGTTGGAGCAGGAGGTGTTATGGGAACTACTTGTGGTTGAAGAGGTGCGGATGGATTTGGAGGATGGTGTGGATATGGAGTGTCTCTCGGAGGAGAAGGAGTCCTTTTGAAGTACTCCCGAACTTGGTAGTCATGATTGGGGGTTGTGTGACTCATAGAGTCACTCGGAGAAATTGGCTACTACACATAATATCCATAAGGGTCAGGCTACCGGTAAGGGTACTGATGTTTCAGTGATGGCATCCCCCATGACTGTGGGTATTGCCACTGCTGATGCTGTCTGATGGGCTATGATAGAGTTCCACTTGGATAATACGTTAGTGGTTGGTGGAACTGCCTTGGGTTACCTTGTGGATAAGGTAACCTTCAGGGTGTCTGCCGTTGGTTGAGTCTTGGATTAAGCGCATACACCCTAGACTCCTGTAGATGTGAGATAATGGGGCAACATCCCTTAGGATAGTCATAGTGGTAGATCTCACATCCACCGTCATCGTCTGAATCCAAACCCAAAACCACATCGGAGTTAGTGATTTTCCCCTTACCCTTGTTATGTGTAGGGCTTAAATCTCTTCAGTTTTTCTTACCTTTGTCACTACTTTGTTCAACCTTAGACTCTTCTACAATTAGTAAAACAATTTCAATTTTAGAGTCTAAGGAACTCCATACATCGTCTACCTTAGCCACTATTTCTGTTGTTAATTTTTGGAGTGACAAGGTTTTCCGGTTCACCAACCTTTCGAGTGGTGACTCATCCTCTTTCGCACTTTCCCTTGTTCGTAGCTCACCTTCTTTTGTTGCTACTTTCTCCAACAAGCTATGCACTTCATGGGCTCTAAGTTGTGAGAGTCTCCCTTTGGCATAAGTTCCAAGGGTTCTTCTAGTTTCATGCCTTAGTCCATCCACGATGTGGCGAAGTTGATCCCATTGAGCGTACCCATGGCCTAGGCAATGATGTAACAATGTGTAATAGTAGGCCATGGTAGGATCCAAGGGTTCATGATGAGCTTGCTTCTATCCTTGGATCTGCTTACGCAAATTGGACACTCTGGAGTACATATGATACTTTTTGTTGAACAGTTCTAGCATCGTACTCCACCTCCTAATGGTTTCCAGTTCTAAGGACCGGTACTAGCTCTCTGCTTCCTTGGTGAGTGTCCTTGGAAACAACTTAGGTTTTTTCCACTCATTTTCTATATTCTACAAGGCACAGGCATTATGGAATGCCCATAAATGATTTTATGGATTAGCATTATATCCCCGTTCAAACCGTGGGATATTGTTCATGTCTAATCATTTGATTTGACTATCCTTTAAATGCCTTGTGGGAATCCTAACTGCCTCCATAATGTCAAGCATACTTTGGGTTGTGTATAGGGGCTCTTCATGATCATCTCTTTCATGATGCCTATGATGTCTATGTTGTTCCCTACTCTCCCTACATCCTTTCCCTTGTCCTCTCTCTCAAATTTCCCATCGAGGTCTTTCATTTTTCCTACCTTTATCCTCACCTTTATGTTCATGATGGCTGTGCCCAGATGTGGAAGGAGAGGGTGAGTGATGTGAAGAAGGGAAACCATTTCCATGACAATGTTTCTTGCCTTCTCTTCGGCTATTACAGCCACGATCATGGTGACGATCTAAGTGCTCATCCTTAGTATGAGTGATTGTTCCCTCTGTGAATAGTTGGTGCTCATGGGCATCAGAACTAGGGATATGTATCATTGATCGTAGGTTCTGATACCGAACCTCCTCACCATCATTAGGAGGGGGAACATCATTTTTTAAAGAACCCATGATAAGGGGTTCCTCATCTCCTATTTTGTTAAGGATGTGCAGGACCTTGCCCTTCAATAATGCATGTTGACTCTCCTTCCTTAAGTCTCTCATATGTTGGGCATATGTGGGATAATAATCCCTCATGTCAAAATCTTCCACAACATATTCAGCGGATAGTTCTTGCATGCCAATCTATGCCAAGGCACGGAAAATCATGCGAGAGATTGCTCAATCTGGGGGTAACACAATGTTACCTTGCAAATCTCTCCATCACAGCTACTCATCTTAATGGAGGATAAAAGTAAAGTTAGGAATATACTCATCGCGATGAGTATATGTTATCTTATATTGTTTAGGACTTGGCTAATTTTGGTTATGTGTTTTATGTTGTCGAATGTCTCATGTATGGTCCTTAGGTGGTGAGTTTCTCTTATGAGAAGAAGGCATTTCTTATCGGTGTGCTAATTCACCGTTATATAAATTTTCTCTTTTGATTAACTTGAAGGTTCGTTAAGGCTCACAATGATATGAGTGATATCCCTTATGTTCTATTTAGCACACAAACACTTAGTCCCCGGCAACAGTGCCAATGATGAGTGGCGAGGTACCCCTACACTCAACCATATGAAACAGGCATAGCACACGCAATCCAGTCAAACTCCACAAACTAAATGCCGACACGCCCCATGGAACACTTGGGGTTAATCATTCATTGTCTTCCCAGACTTACTTGTGTTTTTCATAGTGTATGGTTAAGTAAGTCCGAGGTATATAGTTTTTATGATCTTTTATGGTTTTATATCCTATGCTATGAGGTGAAGGGTTGAGAAAGCTAACTAACTCTAACTAAGGACTAAGTCTACTTTAACTAGCGTTAGCATCTATTCCCACTTACTGTACATACCCTGAACTATGCAAATGTGGCTACCAAATGCTAATCGTTACTGGGATTACCACACGTAACACACATGCTCAAAGTGGTCGTACTGAGGCACTTAACTAGCCTAAACGTAATGAGCAGTCGATTCCTTGACTATCCGTACACATCCATAGATGCTCGTAATCAAGTCATACTCATTCCGCATTCTAGGAGTTGAGGTTAAGAGAGACTAATCACGATGAGCAGCCGATTTCTTGATTAGCCATACACATTCATCAATCCTCGTAATCAAGTCGTACTCATGCCACGCTAATGCAGGTAATAAATAATAGGTAAAAAATAACAAGTAGTAAACCTATTCCATGCACTGCAAGGTTTATCCACAAAGCTCGTCTTTATTTCCGTACACAACTTGCGTTCAGGTACAAAGCTACTCAAATAAAGATCGGTTCACTTGGGGACTCCTACTGCGGGCACATGGAAAATATTCTATCTCTAGAGTGATCAATCTACCAGAGTTTCCCTACTTCTAGCCTCTGATGGGAAATAAGGGGAGTGCCGCCTATTATTTATAGATTTGGTGGCAGACTGCGATATCGCAGCTCATGCGAATCATGTCTCATCACCTGGGAATGCACATGCATTCCCAAGACTAGTCAAAATTCATCAAAAATCAACCTCTTATAATCCTCCATGTTGACACAGCCCCTAGAGAAGGGACTCAACATGGAAACAAGGGAGTAACCTTGAAAATGCATTAAATGACCTCAAAATTGACAGGTTTTAACCTTGGGCAATGCCTAATAGCTTCAACAATGCCAAGAATACACATACATGCCCAAGACTAGTCAAAATTTATTAAAAACTAATCCCTTGGAGTATTGCATGCTAACACACTCCCTAGAGGGGGGGGGGGGGGGGGGGGGGGGGGGGGGGGGGGCGCACTGAGGGATTAATGTGAAAACAAGGGGGTAACCACAAAAAATAATAAAATAACCTTGAAAATGGTAACTGTTAATCATAGGCAATGTCTAGTAGCTCTAGAAACCTTAGGAATGCACATGCATGTCCAAAATTGATCAAATTTTGTTAAAACATCATCCCCTTGGGATCCTCCATGCTAACACACCCCTCTAGAGTGAGGGCTTAGTGTGGAAGCAATGGGAGCTTAGTGTAGGAGCTCCAAAAATCTTGTTTTCTATGCCCATATAGCTTAAAAATAGCCCTTACTAATGTCTAAAACCATCTAATAGCCTTGCAACCCTAAACAATGGCCTGATAAGGCATAAAATGAGCAAAATTCATCCTATTTTGATCTATAATTACCCATGAATGATCCTAGATAACATGTTTTACCATATGATTCAACTTGCTTTTTGATCTTATGTTGCACTATGAACCTTATAGCCTTTACATAGCCTTATAATTTCCTTATCTATTTTATTTTCCAATGTTTAGCCTTTATTTGGTTCAAATAGTCGAGTCTAGCCTTCTCTGATCATTCTTTTGCACCATGTGACCATGGCCTACTATGGCCATACACTGGCATAATGGTCCATCAAGTCCCAAAATTGACAAAAATATGATCCTTGTTGGACATTCAGAGCCTTATTTCTTGTATTTCTCCTTTATTTAACCTTTATTTGGCCCTTACTGCACTTTGTTTGCTTGCTTTATAGCCTTGGGTGACCTTGTTTGCACTAGAATAGCATGTATTTGCATGATTTTTATATCTCTTTAGCATTGTTTATTCATTTTTACCTAGGTGTCACTTCATATGCTTTTGGTTGACATGTAGGATTAAAGTATGAGTACTAGAAAGCTAATCAGTTTACCTTTGAGCCTAAATGGATCTCATGGTGATGTAAAATGGTATATTGACCCTAATTGCCTAGATCCTAAGCCTAAGAGTCTTATTGACTACGTAGCCTTAATAGAAAAACCTCTAGAGTGGCCTGAAAAGCTAGTCAAAACCCTTGACTTAGAGGCAAGTGACATAACCAAAGACTCTCTGGCTAAGCATCCTATCATGACACATAGTGGTAAGGAGAAAACCCTTAAACTAAGTTCCTCATTGAAACCTCAATAGGCTCAAGACATCACCAAAGTCCTACAAGGAAACATTAAGGCCTTTTCCTAGTCATATGAAGATATGTTAAGCTTATACCCATACTTAGTAAAACATAACATCATATTGGACCCTAGCATTAGACTAATTAAGAAAAAATTACATAAGATAAGACTTGATTTCGCCTTGGTCATTAGTGATGAGATCTCAAAGATCTACCAAGCTAGTTTCATTAAGGTTGTCAACTACACAAAACTGGTTTCCAACATAGTGGTAATCGCTAAGAAAAATGAGAGTATTTATATTTGCATTTATTTCCAAGACTTGAATAAAGAAACTCTTAAGGATGACTTTCCATTGCCTAGTATTGATCAACTCATTGATATCATAGTTGGGCATGACTTCTTATCCTTTATGGATGGGTTCTTGAGATACAACCAAATTAGGAACAAACTAGAGCACCAACTTAGTAAAACCTTCATGACCTCTTAGGGGACCTTTTTCTATACAATGATGCCTTGTGGCCTTAAGAATGTAGGAGCAACCTATCAACAAGCCATGAATTATATCTTTAGCAATTACATGCTAGGTTTGCTTAATGATTACATAGATGACATAGCCATAAAGTCCAAAGAGGCTAATGATCATGCTAATGACCTAGATCTTGTGCTTAAATAGTGCCTCAAATATGAGCTTAGGCTCAATCCTAAGAAGTGTTTCTTTGGTGTCAAGACTAGCAAGATGCTTAGCTTTGTGGTATCTGAAGAAACAATACATGTCAATCCTAATAAGGTTAAGCCCATATCCAAATTAGCAATGCCTAAAAACCTTAAGGAGCTTTGGGGATTTCAAGGAAGATTATAATTTATTTGTAGGTTTATCGCTAGGCTTATGGATAAGTTACATCCCATGCAACACTTGCTTAAGAAAGGAGTTCACTATGACTAGATGGCTCAATCCCAAGAGGCTTTTGAAAACCTTAAGAAAGAGTTGACATAACTAATGACAGTCTATCCTCCATAAGAAGGTAGACCTTTTTACATCTACTTGGCCATCTTTAACACATCCATTGCCTCTATACTCTATCAGAAACAAGATTATGTAGCCAAAATTCTAGTATACTATCTTAGCCATGCACTAGTTGCCCACAAAACCCGACACACCAAAGTGGAGAAGTATCGTCTAGCACTAGTCTTCTCATTGAAGAAGTTGAGACACTACCTCTTCAAAAGCCAGGTCAATATAATTTACAAATATGACATGATTAGAGCCATAATGACCAATATCTATGAGAGTAGCCATATAGCCCAATGGAAAGCCATAACTACAGAATTTCACTTGTGTTAGATCTCTTAATCTTCATGTAAAGGTCAAGGTATAGCTATACAACTTACCATTTTACCTATTGATGAACAAGTAGCCATAGATTTTAAGTTCCTTGATGTTCATATTAATATTGTTATCCAAGTTCCTAAGGATTATAAGGAAATCATGCACTTTGATGGAGCTTCAACTACCCATGGGGCTAGTGTTGCTACCATCATAACATTTCCATTCAGTCAAATCCAACCTTTCACCTGTTGTTTTGAGATCCTATGTACCAATAACATAGTAAAGTACAAAGGTTTGATTAGGGAAATGATGGTAGTTCATGACCTAGGAATTAGATTCTTAATGATTAAAGGTAATTTCCAACTTTTGGTTAACCAAGTAATGGAAGTCTATGCATGTAAAGCCAAAGACTTATAACCATACTATGACCTAAGGAAATAACTGTTGCAACAGTTTGCAGATGTAGATATCCAACACATACCCTAAATTAAGAATGTCATAGTAGATGTAATTATAACATTAGATCTTAGTGTGATGTCATATGTGTTCAGTAAGTTTCCCACCTTAATTGTGGACTATGTTGTTTCCATCACACAAAACATTAAGGATACCTTTGTAGTCATCATCCATACTACTCCTACTAGAGAGCAGTGTGACGATATCAAATTTTACCTTATGCATGGTGAGTCTTTGCAAGGCTTGATTACTACCCAAAATGATACTATACAAACATGATCGAAGCAATATGTCACCATAAGTGATAACATATTATGTCTATGATCATATGATGGTATATTACTAAAGTGCTTAGGTAAATTAAAGCTAGAATAGTCCTAGAGGAGGTTCATGAAGGTGTTTGTGGAGGACATATAAGATTGAGAGCCATGGATACTAAGATTAGGTGGTTAGGTTACTACTAGCCCCATATGAAAAGTGACTGCATGCAAAAGGTTAAGCATTGTGACACGTGCCAACAACATAGTAACCTCATACATGTTTTTCCAATAGAGTTGCATACTACTCAGATCTGTTTCCCATTTCAATGATGGAGGCTAGATATCATGAGACCTATATAACACCCAAGTATTCTATAGGTCATAACTTCATCCTCACTACAACTGAATATGTTACAAAGTGGGTTGAGGCTATTTCCTTAACAAAGATTACATCCAAACGAGTTTGCAAATATATCTTAGATAAAATTATAGCCCATTTTGGCATACCCATGATCCTAGTTATATATAATGGACCATAATTCAGTGGCCATGAAATGAAATATTTTTTTCATAACCTAGACATTAAGCATTCTTTTTCATTACCTTATTATCCTTAGGCCAATGGATAAGCAGAAGCAAGCAACAAAGCCATTTTCAACTTGCTAAAGAAGGTATCCAATAATAGCAGGCTTGAATGGAATGAGCAACTTATCCATGCACTATGGGTCTATAGAAAAACCTATTACATGGCAATTGGAGAAATTCATTATAGCTTAGTTTATGGTTCTGAAGCTATATTACCTCTTGAATTATAGGTATCATCACTTCAAATATTGTTGATTGACTTCAACAATGATGAGTAGAATAAGAAGTTGTTGGTGGTGGCCCTATAACTAGTGGAAGAGTAATGTATGCAAGCACTTACTCACATTGAACATTATCAAGAGAAGCAAAAATGACAACACCACCATAACTTGACCAAGTGCAAGATCAAGGAAGATGACCTAGTCCTCAAAGCTATCCACAGGCATGTGGATAAATTCTCAACCAACTAGGAAGGTCCTTTTCTAGTCACCAAAGCTTATGGAAATGGAGCATTCGAGGTAGCTAGCATGGATGGGAATGAGCTAGATAACCTAGTTAATCACTCCTATCTAAAGCCATATTACATGTCGTCAATGATCATCAATGAGTGAGCCTACTCTAGAATGACCTGTTGAGGCCTTAAACTAGCATCATAGCCCACAGAGGCCTTAAATAGACAATATGGCCTACAAAGGTCTTAAACTAGCAACATAGCCTACCAAGGACCTAAACTAGTAACAACATATCCTACCATGGCCTAATCTAGTACTATGGCCTATCGAGTCCTTAAACTGATAACATAGCCTACTAAGGCCTAAAACTGGTAATAACATGGTCTTCTAGGGCCTAAAATTGGTACTACAACCTACAAGGGCCTAGAAAAGATACTACAGCTTATCATGAACTTATACTGACAACATTGGTGACCTAGGTGGCTTGTTTTAATTCTCCATGTGGTCTATATATGCAATGTAACAATTTAACATGCTTTGTTTACCTAGTTTTCTTATCCTCTTGGAGTTATGTTTGCAAGATAAAGCCTAAAGCCATTGTAATGATGCAACTCATTATACTAGGAAATTACCATGTGATTTCAATGTGCAAGATTTGGTGAATTTGTTCTACTATGTCAAGAGTGCTTGTACCATTACTCTTCCTCTAACACCACTCCTTGAGCCAACCCCATAGCCTGATTATAGTCTTCTATACCTTAAGCAACAATGTTAACTCATTTTTTTCCACTCACGCACTATAGCTATATCATATGTCCTTAGCATGCTTGATCCTTAATTCCACATGGCTATAACATAATTCATTTGGTGGAAAAACCATTAAGTCCATTAATCATAACACATCTCATTCGATGGAATAACTCCCAAGTTCATTGAGTGTAATGCAATTCACTTAATAGAAAAACTATGTTAAACTGGCCTTGGCAATGAAATCCAATGAAGGTTTCAACCAACAAAAGGAAATAGGGAAAGAAAATTTCCAAGGAGCCAAATGACCAAAATAGCTTTGAAGCCCAATGGCTAGAAAACTTTTGGAGTGAAGTGGTTGGTGTCTCAAACATGTTTTTCGAGTAACAAACACCTTAAAATATGTTAGTATAATGCTACTTCCATGATGGAAACACTTGTAATACATTGTGAGCCTCCATGACCATATACCAAACTATGATAATCATTCCTTCATCATAATACAATCCCATAATCACAAGCACTCTTTGACATGATTCGACATGACTAGATCAACTATTGAGAGGGAACATCGATGGTGGGCCTATAGTGGTGTTTTGCATTCTTTGTCAGTGCCTCTTGAATCAATCCTCTAGACACCAACAAAGATGAGCCAATGAAACATGATAAAATTTTCATGTTGAAACCTTTGTGATTCCATCCCATGAAACCCAAGGTAATGTTTTATGTAAATGTGAAGGTTGTAATCCATAAAGGAGAAATCTCATATGTTTCATACTTTTGGAGTTAAAAATGCTTCATAAGTGATCAAAGCCTCATTCTTGAAGTGAAAAAAGTCACCTAGTATCTATATTTGGGCTTGGGAAAGTCAAAATTTCCTTTTGGAATGCCAAAAATGGTAATTTAATGGGCTTTATGGGGGGTATACGTTTTTCTACGCTGACACACCCCCTGTAGGGGGGTAAGACAACTAGGAGACTTCAATGATAGCATGGAGGAGTCTAAGGAGGATAGAACTCATGAAGGAGTGTAAGGAGCACAGAAATCACCTACCACCAACATGGAAAGGAGGATTACCTAGCTTGGAAGGGGCTAACCCTTGCCCCCAACACTGACCATTCATCCCCCCTTAATGTTGATCCTCTTCCCCCCTAGTGGGAAGGGGTTAGATGGTGTGGAGGGTGTAGACATCTAGGATGCATCGGGAAATGAACCTCACCTACCCCTTGAACATGGTAGCTAATTTTTAGAAATCATGTTAACAAATTTGCAGCCAATCAATCAGAAGTTTGGAAGCCAATTTGTAGCCAATCAGTCAACCATTTGCAACCAATTTGTACCACAAATCATGGAAGTAACCCTATAAAAACCACACCTTGGCACCATGAGAAGGTTCCACACTTTTGCAATTGAACACCATTGGAATTTTGGCATTCAATAACTCTTACTTCCTTGGCAAAAACATAGCTCCTTAGTGCCAAGCAATGTGGACTGCTTTGTAACTTGTTACCCCTGTTATTCCCATCTTTTGGATTTGTGAGTTTTGGGTGTAATGTTACACCCCTGGGATCACCAAATTCGAATGTGGTGTACTTTGGACATTCTAATCCTTCACATTTCTATAACCGCTAGCATCAAAAAACATTACATATCTAAGGAGGAGAAAAATAAGGTTTGATAGCACCAAGAGTGGTAGAAATACTAGATTGTGGAGTTAATCATGGCTTCAACAGACTCTGAGCCCCAACCTAAGTGTACCCCCTTTTTCTGTCCTCCTGGGCACCAATTTTGTACACATATTTGAACTCATTCTTTGTTTATTTAATGAAACTTATGATTTTAGATTATGTACAATTTCATATATAATTGTTATATTTTAGTGCATTGTTTCATAAATTTGCATATTTATATACTTTTGTTACACCCCCATTTTTCAACCCCCTTAAAAGTTCCTAGATCATCTATCGAACCATCCAAAGCACCATGATTTCCATTTTATTTTCTGAAGTCAATAGGGGATTGGCAGTTGAGTTTTCCTATGTCTAAGAATCCTTGGTTTCTTCCAGTGATCAAGATTTTTTGTCACAACATCACCAAGTACCTCGTCATGACACAAACTTTTGCCTAGAGCTAAAAGATGACTTGCAGAAGATGATAGATAGGGAAGATCTAGTTCTAAATTTTATTCAACCCTATCTAATCATAGAACCAATCAAAGTAGGTGTATAAAGACCCATTGTATGAAAATTTTGCATACATTATGTCAGCATTCAACATAGATAATAATCAAATACCCACAAGAAAATAATTTGTGATTTGAGTACCCCTCATGATGAAAGGGATTCTTTGGCTTCTAGTAGCTCAAGATTCCCCTTTGTTGTGAGAGTACCATCAAGAGTATCTTTGAGGAAACCTTGGTCATTAGGTGTCCCAGCCCAACATAACCCAACAAGCTCTAGCCTAACCAATTGACATATCTAGGAAACAACCTCCTATGATTGCTAATGTTATAGCCTCTTCCTCACAACCAACAATTGACAACCAAAAAACCTCAACAAAGTAGATGAAGAAGCATAAGAAAAAGCATAATAATTAGGCTGACAAGTAGGCTGAGGCATAGAAGGGAGTGGGCTCACTGAACCCCACTCCCATATTGTTTATGCTCATGAAATCCTCTACCCAGCCCACCTAAACTAGTAAGCCATAGGAAGATCCCAAAATTAAAAATTAGAAGAAAGAGAAGAGGCCCCAATAGTAACAGCCTGAAGCTGAAGTTTTCATTTTGGGATGCATGGAGGAAGTGAAGCACAACTACAGTGACAAGCCCACAGCCAATGATAAAAAATTCCTTAGTATGATGGAATATGTTAAATAGTTCCTTAAAAAAAACTTTGAACTTGTACAATTTGATCATGACCTCCACTACACATAGTGAAGCACTAGTCAAGATGTTGATTTCAATCCCTATTAGTGAGGACATCACTACTAATGAGGAATCCATCCATTCTATAATGGTTTCTTCATTACTAAGGAATGAGAAGTAAACATCACTAGTGTTTAGTGATAATAAGGTCAACATCAACACCAAAAATGGAAAAGTGACTAGGGCTTATTTTTTCTTCATGATTTGGATGGGGTAGTTTAAGGTGTATTGGGTGCATGTAGATGATGGGACTACAACAAATGTCATTCCATGCACCATCGTTGAATGATTAGGCTTGACATAGAAAGTATAACACACATCAACCATAGCTCTTAAGTCCTTCAATAGATCCAGGGTTGCTATCAAGATGTTTATCTCCTTGAATTTTGTGGTAGGGAAGTAATTTTCCACAATCAAAAATTTCATAGTAGTGGTGAAGATTGTAGGGTTTAATGTTATGTTGGGAAGATCTTGGTTGGCTCAGTTACAAGCCATGTACTCACCCATCCATCAAGAGATTCACCTTCCTTATGAGGGATTTGAGATCATCATTCATGGTGATAACATGATTCCCTTGGTTGTTAACAACATGGACATAGATCAAGGTTTTGAAGTGGATTTTTAAGAAGAAACTCCCAGCCATGAAATCCAATGACCCAAGAGAGAGTATAAAGTCAATAATGATAACAATTGGTAGTGGGATGTTTTATGGGATGAACTCCCTTTTAATATCATTAATTAAGGAGATGAAAAATACAAACTTATGTAGAGTAGACCTTACACATTTTCTAATCTTTCAAAGATTAGGAAGAATATACATAAGTGAGGTACATTTTGATCCTTCTACCCCATGCCTTTACAACCATATAACAATATGTACGAATAGCCATGTAGCCTAAATTTTCTTTGTTGACTTGTTATGCCTTTTTTATGTACTTTATTTTCCACTTTTATGCATGTAGCCTAAGTTTTTAATTTCATTTGCATTTTTATGCATTTTTTCCTTTACCTTTGCACATGTTTTAAAACTAGAAAAATCATAAAAACTTTAAAATAGAAAATCACCCAAAAATATAAGCTTCCTTTTAACAAGGACCCACCATGGGCTAAAAATGGAAAACCCAATGGCCCATGATGGCCTAAAACTTGCAAACTGTAGCCTATCGAGGTCTTAAACTAGCACCATAGTTTGTTAGGAATTTAATCTAGGACTATAGTTGGCTAAGACATTAAACTTGTACTACAATCATCCATGGACTTATGCTGGTGATAAACATGTGGCACACCATGGCTTAAAAATAGCAAGTAACCCTTATCCTATGGTCATTCATAGTTTAACCATTTTCAACATAGCCAACATATCCATTAGCATCATAGCCATGATTACAACATTTATAATCTATAAAACCTTATTGTAGTAAAGCCATTAACATCATATATAGTCAAAAATAAAATTAATACATAAAATTTAAAATATATGGAAACAACATATATAGCCATGGCCACACTGTATGGCATAAATATTAAAATAATAAACCATAAGTGTCAAAATGCCTACAACTTAAAGATTCGCCAATATAGCCCATACAAGGTCCAACATGAGATAAACTGAACAAAAATCATCAACATAATCTATCACATCATGCATCTAGTGGTGCCAAGGGGCATCCAAAGGGGATATATATCACATTTACATTCTCATTTTCATCCTTCTCATCATCATTGGGGATGTATATCAAAGGTTTCTTACGCAGTGACTTGCTGAAAAAGATGTCTAGATCATCCATATATTTCTATAAGAGTGCCTCCTCTAGACACCTTTATTCCTCATCTTCTGCAATAGCTATATGCCTTCATTCTTCCTTGTCTACACTTTTGTGTATCTCCTCTACTTACCTTCACTTTTCTTCTATAGTAATATCTTTGACCACTAAGTTTTGCTACTAACCTCTAGCCATAACTTGTTAGACAAGTTAGCACATGTAGCCATAAGACATAGCATAGCCAAGAATGTTAAGAATGTAGTTAAAGTATACTTGTGACTACTTGATCTAACCAATGGATCTTAAAGATGCTCATTTTCTAGCCATTTCAAACTCGCCTTGGCTAGCTCATTATGTTTGGCATGCAACCATCAAGCTCTTTGGATGTTCACTAAGAACATAAGAGGCTCCTTTCCTATGGTGTTAGGAAATTCACATTGACTAGCACCAAGGTACTCAGTGATCATAGACAATGAGTTTCCCATGTCTTTTGATGGGTTCTAATCTTTCATAGTTAGATAAAGATGTTTTATCCAAGGTTAGGAGAGTTGTTTTGTATCCTGGCACACACATGACCCATTTCTCCTCAACACCAAGAATTTTTTGAACCTCTTTAGATAGCTTGCAAAATTGCATAGTGCATGTGGATTGTTATAGAGGGGTCCTCATTGAGTAGCCAAGGAAGTAGCCTAGTTAAAATGAGTTCCCTCCACTAATACCTTCTTAAAGGTCCACCCCTATGCAATACCATTACCTTCTTTTACAATGATAATTTAGGAAAGGCCTAAGACCTGATTAAGGGATAGGACTCCCTTGCATTAGGATTCATGAAGCCCTCAAAAGAAAGTCTATAGTGATCCTTTCTAGCACCAAACCACTCCTCAACTTCCTTATGATGGCTGGCCTCCTTCATTGGTTTGGTAACAATTGCTTTTCCATTATTTGGAACATCAAACAAGTCACAAAAGGTACCCTCACTCATGGCAAGGAAAAATAGTATGCCTCACATGGTGGTGTGAAACACATCAGCTCTTACTTTGAAGGAGTTAATGACATTTAGCATCTCCATAGAAGTGACGATAGTGCTAGGTGATATAAAGACCTCAAGAAAACCTTCAAGTGTGATGTTTTCCTAGATGTTCTTAGATGCTTGCCCCTTCAACCCCTTCTATGTTGGCCATGCATCATTGAATTTTAGGATGAGAGTATTTGCAAAAGATCAGTCAAGGTGGAAGGCCCTGTTAGGCAAAGACAAATGCTTAGCATCAGTACAACTACATTTAGACCATAGAATAGTTAAGACCCATATATCCATAAAAATTTAGATATAACATAGAAGATCACTCTTTTTCTCACCTTCCTCTTCTTACTTGGTGACGCTCATGTAGAGCTTCTAGTAGTAATGCCCATCCACTAGCTGTGCACTATTTTGGTAGACACACACTTCTTGTAAACAAGGTCAAATCAGGTATGGTATTCATAAAATTCATCCCTTAGGTGTTCAAAAATAACATGCCTGATCTTGGAACTATTGGTAAATTCGCTCAATGCGGTGTGGGCTATTGCCAAGGTTTGATTATTCTTGATCAAGAATTTCTCATTAACCCTATATCTACAAGATGTGTATGAAATCAAAAATTTAGGAAAAATGACCAAATTAATGAAATCCAAAACATTAAAACCTATCATATCCATGCTAACCCCTATAATTGGTACATAATTTTTAGAAGATTCTAGAATAGGAAGAAAACTATTTGTGCCATCATCAGAGTATTGTTGATGTTGTATCAAAAATACTTTAGCATATTCTAAATGTCTAAAAGGTAACAAGAACCTATGGTATCCTTTGTTTTTTCCATCACTCCTACTTCTTGAGTCTCTGGTTCATTAGTTATGAACCAAGCAACCAAACATGTAGACCCAAGAAGTAGGGTCTCCACTATGACCCCAACCACTTCTATAGAGAAGTGTGACCACATCATCATACTAATGTTTTGTAGAAGCTAGGAAATGAATTCTCTTATCCCTAGGTAGAATCATGGTGACCCCTTCTCTAGGTCCATGTCAAGAAGACTGATGTTGGCCTTGGATTGGCCAATATAGCATAAGATGCCCACTAACTCAACCAAAATGAGCACAAGCTTCAAAAGGACCCTATAAGGGGAAAAAATAAGCATTATTAGGATCATTTCTCAATTCTTATAATTTCCTTATGAATTTCATAAAACACCTTAGTTAAGGATGAAATTAGCCCCTATAAAAAACTATAAAGTGTTTATCAAAATTCATTTAGAGATTCGATAACAAAAATTTTACAAACTCCAGAGCCACAAAATCATAGGCAAAATATTATAACCTAAACATCCTAGCAAAAATTATGCGTTAGTCCAAACCATATAGTAACTTAGAAAAAACATTAAAACTTAGAAAAAAGCTTGTTAAAAATAACAAAAATCTCTATTTCTCATGAAGCTAATTTAGAGCATAGTTTAAAACTTTAGGCATCCCTAGGGCCATGGAAGTTGGCAAGATAAATGTCTAATTATGTCTATAACATCTATCTCCAAGGGGTAAAGTGGTACAACCTAAATTAAGCCTAATCAACGTGGCCATAGTAACAAATTCATAAGAAATTATTATAAGCTCTAATTTTAGTGATTCCACCACTAAAGGAATCTTCAAAGCACAATATTTTCAGCCATATAAATTAAAACTATAAATACATAACCAATTTTACATGAGCCACAACTAGATTTGCATAATCGTAGCCATCAACATAACCTCATTTTCGCATAGGGTTGGTAAATCATTTACCAATAATTTGTTTGAGCTCCAAATGGAGTGATCCCACCACTGTTTGAAATCTTAAAAAAATACCTATGTATCCAAATTTAGGAAAATTCAAAACCCCTTCTATTTTTTCAAAAAAAAATTCATAAACCTAGATGAAAATTTGAAAAATGGCACAAACTCTAATTACATAACCTAATTGAAATAGTCATAACTTTCTCATTATAACTCTAAATAAAATGAAATAATAATAAATGAAAATATTAGACATATCTCTAAAAACACATAACATTATATTTTGCCCAAATTAAACTATTTTAATAATAAAAGTTTACAAATTCGCTTGCTCTTTGTATTGAAAAAGCACCAGAAATCACAAACATGTAAAACCTAACTTAATATAGCCATGGATTATAGCAAAAATAGTTAAATCAACTTAAAACCATGTAAAAACACATTGAAATAAGGGGTAGGATTTAAAATTAAATTTTTACAAACATCACAGCATAGATCGAAGAAAAACAACTTCATGCCCAAAATTTTAGAAGAAAGCATACAAAAGCAAGTGTATTTTTAAAAGTCAAATCTACCAAAGCTTGAATAGTAAAATGACCTTATATCTATATATAAATGGATAAAATATGATGTGGGATTTCATTAGAACTCAATTACATCACATCCTTTCACATAGATGTAAAGAAAATAGTCTTTTCCTAGCTAGGAAAACAAAAAAAATGGCCAGGAAACTCTAGGAAAAAGCCCAGAATTGCATAACTTGGAAAAAATGAGGAAGATCCCTAGATGGAAATGGTCTTAGGGATATTGAAAATATTCTTGGCTACCTCATATCCTACCTAAATTATTGTATTTTTACTACTACCTCCATGTTGTTTTACCATTGTTGCAAAAACGTTGAAAAGGCTTGAAAACTAGAAGGGTTAAGACTTCTACACTGGCTAGGAGAAGACTTGAGGCTTCAATGTTGAAGATGGATGACTTTTGCTACAAAAATATCTACTAAGTCTCTCCTCCAATGTGTTGGTTGTTAGATTCATTATTTGTGATGAGGCTTTTGCAAGATTTGATAATATAAATCTAAACCTAAACCTCAATGCTTCCACCCAACCCCTATTGCAAAGTTGATGCCTTGGAACTACAAGTGCATGGAATTTCATGTGGGGAAAGTATCCTCTACACTTGGAGTGATGGAAAACAAAATATTAGTTTAAAATTTTAATTTTTTTATTTCTTCCAATGGGTCCCACCAACCACCATCCTAGTATGATGGGTTTTTAGCTTGCAAAGCTACTCTATGTTGGAGTTTTCTATCATTAAAATCAATTCAATCCCATTTTAATTGCAACCCCCTTACATCCACACTACCCATCATGGATCTAGCACGGATGCATTCTCCCTACCTTCCATAACCATAAAACCTAACTTGCCTTACCATTTTTGACAATTATCATTGACGTGCCTGAACCCTAGACTCTGGTAAGAAGAAACACCTCAAAAATTATTGTTATTCTGGATTTCAACACTAGAGTAACACTCCTCAACATGGAGCCCAACATTGAGAAAAAGTGGTAACACCTATCCTTACTTCCCTAACACTCATTAAGCTTAGATTTGATTCCTAGAGTAGCTCCACATATCCTAGAATGCCTCCAATAATCTTCAACAACTACGAAACCTTGGAAAAGATAGTTGAAAGTGATTAAAAGCTTTGGATTTGATTCTTTCACATTGAATGAGGCTTCCTCCATGCTAGCCATCATTGAGCTAGCATGGATGGATTTGGGGAAACATGAAATCATTAGAGTTAACCACTTAGTTACCATATTATGATCTCAATACTCCTGTACAACCTCCAATAGCCTAGTTTTTCATGGAAACAAGTTTATTTTCAATCTAAAATCTTTCTCCATGTCAGTGAATTCATTCTTCATGTTGTCTAGCATGGAGCTAGTGTGGAGGCTTAGGGAGTATGACCTAAAACCCTTCTTCAATCCCTAAGTGACCATAAATTTCATATTAATAACTCATATACTATCGCATGACCTCTAATAATCAATAACCTTCAAATTATGACTTGATTTCAATGCTCTAACCTTACTCCATGCTGAGCACCCCATCTTCCATGATGGTTAGCATGGAGCTAGCATGAATTCTCTAGAGAATGGTATAAAACTCATTTCTAAGCCACAAAACAGCCCAATGGCCTATCCTATTAAACTCTAGACCTGGTTGAAGCCTCCCAAAACCTTTAGATGTCTTGAAACTTGTCAAAAATATCAAAAATTCATCATTCCCTCCAATCATGCTAGGGTTATCTTACTCAATGTTGAGGAAAGTGGGGATAGCTACATGAAAATCAAAGAGCCTCAAAACCAAGGAATTCCAAGGCTAAATCTTGTTTCTCGATCTCTACAATGCCTATTAGCTTTGAAACTTTATCAAAATCTAACAAAAGTAATCAAAAATCCAACCCCTTGATCTTCCACATTGGCCAACATGGAACTAGCATGGATGGAGGGGGATGGTAAAAAGTCCTATGTTTTGCCTAAGAATAAACTCCAATTGAGATCTCAACATTCCTAGGGACTCAAGTAGCTAAAAATTGTAAAAAATGTTCCTTTTCATGAGTTCCTTGATCTCCACACTAAGCACCCCTTTCTTCCATATTGTCTAGCATGGAGATAGCATGAATATAGCTAGAAAGGTTCATATAGAGTCATATGTATATAAAAATGACATAAACATCCTTTATCCTTATTATAAAACCTTACAAGCACTTCCCAAATCCATCAAACCTTGGAAATTCATCCAAAATTGATAAAATATCAATAACCCAAAGTACTCCTAGCTAGTTCCATGCTGGCTAGTATAAAGCTATTTTGGAACAAAGGGGAGCTCATAAAATCATTCAAAACCATTAAAAATTACAAAATTTCAGCCTTAGGCTTTCACTATCAACTCCAACAACCCCAAAGTCATACATCCCTAAAATAAGTTGACCAAAAGATGGTCTAAAGTTAATTCCTTGACATCCCCCTATTTGGTTCCATGCTAGCCTACATGGAGCAAGTGTGGAACCAAAGGGGTAAGTCAAAAAATAACCATAAAAAAACACTTACAATTGATATTTTTTTTTCTTAGACCTTGACTATTGATACCAACCACCTTGGAAATACATGTGCAAAACTAGAATTAATCTAAAATATCCAAAAACTAATTCCCTCTAGTCTTCCTAGCTAGTCCCATGCTAGCTAGCATGCAGCCAATGTGGAGATTGAGAAGAAGGCCCATTTGAAGCTCATAAATACCTTAGAATGACATTATATTATCTTTCATGCACCTTAGAATGCTGTTGATACACTCTAATGACTTCAAACCTTATGAAATGGACCAATAATAGAGAAAAGTTCATCCCTTTTGATATTCCTAGTTTGTTCCATGCTGGCCAATGTGGATCTAGCATGGAACTAAAGAGGTAAGTTATAAAAACATCCAAAAGCCCTTAAAATGATTGATTTGAATCCTACACCATATCCTTTAACACTAGAAATCTAGGATAATACATGCATGGTTTATTATTGTTAAAATTGATCTAGATCTGAGATCTATGATTCTTTCATGTTGGCTAGTGTGGAAGAGCTACCTTTTTTCCTTGGACAACAAATCAACACTCCAAGAGACTAGAAACCTACACTGGGAAAACCTAAGACCTCATAGCCTTAAGATTGCACTTGTTTGACCTCATTCTAATACTTAAAACCCATCGACTCCCTTCTTCCATGCTGGAACAATTTTCCCCAACATTGATTAAGGAGGTTATGACCTTTCATAGCATTAAATAGTCTTCAAACATGATCAAAATAGACAAAAAACCTAAAAAATTAATGTTTGTAGTTATAGGAGCCTAGAAAATTAATCAATTTTTATCCCAGACCTCTTTACAATCAAACATCAATAGCACCCAATCTACTTCATGCTAGCTAGTGTGGTTCTAGTATGAAGACTACCTAACACTTGATTTAACCCTAAAATCCCATTCAAAATATCCTCAAAATGTAACTAGGGGATACATAACTGCTAGATCTTAGTTCCAAATATCCATGGAATCCTGTTTGACCCTTTTTGGCTCTATTTTACATCATCCATGTTGAACCCCATCCTCTCTACACTAGTCAACATAGAATCAGAGGGTTTGACTTTGAGGCTTACTTTTTTATCATTTTTGATCTCCAAAGTGCCCAATTTTGACAAATCTAGGCTTGCACTACCTTGGGAAGATCCTAAAACCAAAATTTTGACCCTTTTAATGTCATGTAGCATGTTTTCCTTAGTCTCCACACTAGGTCCATGTTGGCTAGCATGTAGGAAACATGAAAGAAACTTTTATGCTCAAAAGGAAAGTCTCAGAGGTTGGAAATAGGTGTCAAAAGTACCCTATGAGGTTCTCTAGTCAACTACACTGATATGCAATCCATAAGACATCAAAAACTATCTCAAATGAGCATGGGAAAATATTTGGATGTTTCCTTCATGTTGTGAACCACTCCTTCCACGTAGGGTAGTGTGGAAATAAGGGGAGTTGAGTGTGGAAGCTTCAAAACCCTTGTTTTCTCAATCCAAATAGCCCTAATTGATGCCAAAACTCACATGACATCCTTATAGCCTTAAACCATGGTCTAATAAGGCCTAAACTTTCCAAATCTAATCCTTTCTAACCATGTTTTAACCAAGATTCATCATATTTATCCCAATTTACCTTGTTTTATCATATCATGATCTATTATGCATTAATGACATTATTTAGCCTCACTACTACTTTCTATCTCAAAATGTTATCCCTTTATTCTCTACTCTATACTTTTATGTAGCCTTTTTTACCCTTCAATTGGTATTGGATGATGGAGTTTGACCTTTCCTAACCATCATTTAATACCATGTGACCATGGCCTACTATGACCTTAAACTAGCATCATGCCTCGCTAAGGCCTAAAACTAGAAAAGCCATGATCTTTTTTGACCACATGTAGCCTTATTTCAATTTTTTGAACCATTTTCACCTTTATTTAGCCATTTTTTCACTTTTTATCGTCATTCTTACTCTATTTATAACCTTGGATAACCTTTGCTCTAAACTACAAATTTTTAAGGTTATAAATAGAGTAAGAATGACCCCTTTTTTATCCTAAGGATAACCTTGGATAACCTTTTTATCCTCATTTTTTCACCTTTATTCTAAACTACAAATTTTTGAGACCTAAATAAAGTAGCCATCAAGGATGACTCCCCTTTGCCTAGTATTGATCAACTTATTGATACTACGGTTGGACATGTCTTCTTATCCTTTATGGATGGATACAACCAAATTAGGATCAATCCAAAACACCAAATTAGCACAACCTTCATGACCCCTTTGTGTACCTTTTACTATACTATGATTTCATTTGTTCTTAAGAATGCAAGAGCAACCTTCCAACAAGCCATAACCTATATCTTCAACGATTACATCCTAGGTTTGCTTAATGATTACATGGAAGATATAGTTGTTAAGTCCAAAGTGGCTAACAATCATACTAATGACCTAGATCTTGTGCTTAAACGATTTCTTAAATATGAGCTTAGGCCCAATCCCAAGAAGTGTGTCTTTGGTGTCAAGATCAATAAGATGCTTGTCTTTGTAGTGTTTGAATTAGCGATATGTGCCGATCCCGATAAAGTTAAGGAAATATCCAAATTAGTAGTGTTTTCCAACCTTAAGGAGATTCAATTATTACAAGAAAAATCACAATTTATCCATAGATTTATCATTATGTTACAACCCATTCAATAATTTCTTAAGAAAGGGGTTCACTATGAGTGGATGGCTCAATGTCAAGAGTTCTTCGAAAATATTAGAAAGAGTTGGCACAACTATTGATAGTCTATTCACCACAAAAGGGTAAACCATTTTACATCTACCTTGCCATATCCAACACATCCATTACCTCTATACACTATTAGAGACCTAATGAAGCAACAGAGATGCTAGTATACTATCTTAGCCATGCACTAGTTGCCCATGAGACTTGATACACTAAAGTGTAGAAATATTTTCTAGAACTATTCTTCTCGTTGAAGAAGTGGAGATACTACCTCTTTAGAAGATAAGTCAACATCGTTTGCAAAGATAACGTACTTGGAGCCAGAGTGACCAAAATTTATGAAAGTAGCCATATAGCTTAATGGAAAGCCATAACTGCAAAGTTTAATCTTCATTACATCTTTTAATCCTCAACAAATGATCAAGCTATAGCTACACAACTCATAGTATCACCTAATAGTGGCAAAGTAGTCATAGATTCTAAGTTCCATAATGAGCACATTAACACCATTAGAAAAGTGCTTGAGGATTATGAGGCAATCATGCATTATGACGGATCTTCAATTATCCATGGGGTGATTTTCATATGGTGTTATCATTTCCATATGGTGAAATCCAAAGACACATAATTTTCCATATGGTGATTTCTTAAAGTTGTTCCCCTAAGGAAGAATATGTCTAAAAAAGTCTTTAAATTTATCCTAGATAACATTGTATTCCATTTTGACATACCCATGATCATAGTTATAAATAGTGGACCATAATTTAATAGCCAAAAAACAAAGGATTTCTATCATGACCTATGCATTAAGTATTTTTTCTCATCAACTTATTACCATCAGCCCAATGGAAAAGTATAAGAAAGAAACAAAGCCATCATTAACTTACACAAGAAGATGCTCAACAGCAAAAAGTGTGAATGAAATGAGTGGCTTGTCCATGGACATTGGGCCTATCGTACAACTTACCATACAAAAACTATTGTAAACCTATATAGCCTTTTTTATGGTTTTGAAGCTATTTTACCTCTTGAATTTCATGTACCATCTCTTTGAGTACCCATGATTGACTTCATTAATGATGAGTAGAGCAAGGAGTTGTAGGCAACGAACCTACACTCAATGGAGGAGAAACATATGCAAGCACTTCCACACATTGACCACTATCAATAGAAGTAGAAATGATAGTACCACTATAACTTGATCAAGCATAAGATCAAGGAAGTAGACATGGTCCTCAAAATTTTCCATGAGCATGTACATAAGTTCTTAGCCCACTAGGAATGGCCCTTCCTTATCATAAACGCCTATGGTAATGGAGTGTTCAGGATCATAGATATGAATGGGAATGAGTTGGCCAATTTGATCAACTGTTCATATCTAAAATCTTATTACATATGACCTACACATGGACTATAGTAGCCATGACATCAACAACCATCAATAAGTGAGCCTACTTTACCATGGCCTAGCAAGGCCTTAAACTAATGATACAACATATGAAGGCCTTAAAGTGGATACATGGCCTACCAGGGCCTTAAACTAGTACCATGACATTAAATTAGTAGCATTGGTAACCTTGGTAGCTTGGTTTTGTCATCTTATGTAACCTATATGTAGTGCAATGTTATAACATTCTCTATTTTCTTGGTTTTCTTGTCCTCTTGGAGTTGTGTTTGTAGTATGAAGCTTGAAGCCATTGCAAGGATGTAATTCATTATGGCAACAAATCACCATGCAACCTTGATGTGTAAGATTTGGTGAGTTCATCCTCATTTGGGGTTGAAAAATTCTCATAAGTGGCCAAAGCCTCATTCTCCAAGTAAAAAGAGTTACCTAGTCTTTATATTGTTGATTGGTGATTTCCTTTTTGGATGCCAAAAATGGTAGTTTGATGGGTTTTATGGGGGATTATACACTTTTCTACGTTGGAAAACTCCTATAGGAGGATAAATCTCACTGACCCCTAGCATGGAGGGATGAACCAGTGTAGAGGGTTATAGGGGGTGGATCTTAGCTACCCCTAGCATAGAAGGAGGGTAACTTAGCCTAAACTGGTTTTCTTTCAACCCAAATGTTGATCTGTCATCTCCCCTAATGTTGATGCCTCCTCTTTAGGGTAGAAGTAACATGGCCAAGATTTGAACATCACATAAACTTTAGCAACAACCCAACAATGTTAACATGGAAGGAGTAAAGCCAGTGCAAAAGGGGGATAACTCAGGCTAGATAGGTTTACCTTCATCCCCACCTTTGATCTTTCATCCCTCCCAATATTGGCACCTCCTCCCTAGTGTAGAAGAAACATGGCCAAGATTTGAACATTACATTAACTTTAGTAAGGACCTTGCAATGTTAGAATGAAAAAAGTAAAGCCAATGTGGAAGGAGTAAGGCTAGTGTGGAGGGTACACCCTTATTACTATTTTTGGTAAAGAAAATGGCCATAGAGGTATGACACTTTCTAGACATGGTAACCCCCCTAGATTTTGGGTGCCTACTACCAAGAACGTGGTAGAAATTTGTTGACAATTTGCAGCCCAATCTGTTAGTCATGTGTAGCCCAAATCATGGCCAAAGAACTATAAAAGCCAAACCCATACACCAAATCAAGGTTTCCACACTTTTTGTACTTCCACACTCTTGGAAGTTGCACACTTTTGGCACTTAGAGTATTTTCGCATCCAAGAGCTCTTGCTTTATGTAGAAACAAGATTTCTTGGGCCTACTAGCATACAACCATTGTATCCTTATTTCCCCTGTTATCTTCCTTGTAATTTTTGAGCCTAGAGTATCAAGGGCTATCCCCCTAGGATCCCTAAAGATATATACAAACTCCACACAAAATGAAACTATAAAATTTTGTATACATATTTAAACTTATTATTTATTTAATTAATAAATTTTAGAGTTTCATTTTGTTTGTAATTTTTATTCATTTTGGGTTTTTAGATTTTCAATTTTTACATCTTTGCATTTTTTTTACAATCCCATCTTGCATCCACCTAAGTCCCATGGTGATCTACCAAACCATCTAGGGCACCCTGAATTCCATTCTTTCTTGGAGATCTTGGGGATTCATGGTTGAAGTTGTTATGGATGAGATTTTTGATTTTCTAAAAATCAAAATTTTTAGTTACTACACTCAATCCATCAAGGAAGGTTAAGGATAAATATTGATGAGTGGTGAGGTACCCCTACACTCAACCATATGAATACGAGCGTGCACGCGCGATCTGGTTGAACTCCGCAGACTAAATGCCTTAACACCACAAGAAACACTTGGGGTTAATCGTTCGTTGTCTTCCCAGGCTTGCTTGTAAGTGTCACGGTGTATGGTTAAGCAAGTCTGAGGTATGTGATTATTTTGGTATTTTTCGGTTTATCTTCTATGCTATCAGAGGAAAGGGTTGAGAAACTAAGCTAACTCTAACTAATGTCCTAAGTCTAAATTAACTAGCGTTAGCATCCATTCCCACTTACCGGACACACCCTGAACTATGCAACTGTGGCTTACCAAACGCTAATCGTTACTGGGATCACCAAACGTAAAGAAAGTGCTCGAAGTGGTCATACTGAGGCACCTATTTAGCATAAGTGTGATAAGCAGCCGATTCCTTAGCTAGCC